>JARSSU010048245.1:0-44907 GCA_029619165.1 Eurosta solidaginis | reverse complement strand
TCCAAAATCTTACTAATTTTCTATTCTGCGTCATAACGTCAACCCATCTACCAGTTTCATCGCTTTAACCGCCTTTGGCAATGAATTATCGCATTTTTTTCGGTTTTCGAAATTTTCGATATCGAAAAAGTGGGCGTGGTTATAGTCGATATCGTGCATTTTTAAATAGCGATCTGAGATGAGTGCCCCAGGAATCTACATACCAAATTTCATCAAGATACCTCAAAATTACTCAAGTTATCGTGTTAACGGACAGACGGGCGGACGGACGGACGGACATGGCTCAATCGAATTTTGTTTTCGATACTGATGATTTTGATATATGGAAGTCTATATCTATCTCGATTCCTTATACCTGTACAACCAAACCGTATCCAATCAAAGTTAATATACTCTGTGAGCTCTGCTCAACTGAGTATAAAAAGGACGTGTGGCACTCGGGGACTGCTGCGGTAAGCTATTGCATATTATCAACTTATGCAATTATAATATTTATGCAACATTTGTTTTCTTTGATATTAATTCAAGTTTTGTCTTTGATATTAATTTACGTTAACCTTTTTAAGCGTGTTGACCGATAAGAAAACAAATTTTTACTTTTATGAATAAATGAGAACTTAATATTAACTTTCACTTTAACTTTAGCTTTAACTTTAACTTTATTTTTAACTTTAACTTTCACTTTAACTTTAACATTCACTTTAACTTTAAACCTTAACTTTATTTTAACTTTAACTTTAAAATTCACTTTAACTTTAACTGTAATTTTAACTTTAACTTTAACTTAACTTTAGCTTTGACTTTACACTTTAACTTTAACTTTAACTTTAACTTAACTTTAACTTTAACTTTGACTTTAAACTTTAGCTTTCATTTTAACTTAACTTCAACTTTATTTTTACTTTAACTTTAACTTTCGCTTAACTTTAACATTCACTTTAACTTTAACTTTAACTTTAACTGTAACTTTAACTTTAACTTTAACTTCTACTTTAACTTTAACCTTAACTTTAACTTTAACTTTAACTTTAACTTTAACTTAACTTCTACTTTTACTTTAAAACTTACTTTAACTTTAACCTTAACTTTAACTTTAACCTTTACTTTAACTTTGACTTTAACCTTAACTTTAACTTTAACCTTAACTTTAACTTTAACTTTAATTTTAACTTTAACTTTAACTTTATTTTTAACTTTAACTTTAACTTTCGCTTTAACTTTAACATTCACTTTAACTTTAACTTTAACTTTAACCTTAACTTTAACTTTAACTTTAGCTTTAAATTTAACTTTAACTTTAACCTTGGTATTTGCGGAAGTAACCGTGTCCCGTTAGAAACTGGGTCAGGTAAAAGTCTACCTCTCCGTGCGGTCGCTTCAAGCATGGATTCAGTTCAGGGATTAGTTCCCTAGTCCACTTTCCTACGATGCTGTTGCTCCATCGATCCGACGCTGGCAAGATCAGTGGAGCAACAGCATCGTAGGGAAGTGGACTAATGAACTAATCCCTGAGCTGAATCCATGGTTGAAGCGACCGCACGGAGAGGTAGACTTTTACCTGACCCAGTTTCTAACGGGATACGGTTACTTCCGCAAATACCTACACAGAATGGGTAAGGTTGATAGCCCGAACTGCCTGTACTGTGGGAAATAGACGATGTACGCCACACCTTCTTCGAATGCAGGCACTTCTCCCATCAGCGAAGGAGGGTAGAAGAGGTACTTGGCGACCTATCCCCGGGCAGTGTCATTAATAACATGACCTGTCGAAGAGACAGATGGGATACGGTCAGCACATATGTGAGGCATATACTTACCAGTAAACGAGAAGACGGATGCCTAGCCCATTAGCGTGAGAGTAGCCATAGAGCTCACGTAGCGCGCATCCCGTACCCGAAGTAATGCTAAACGCGGTCCCAGGTACGGGGATTTGCGCGGGCCGTGGGAGGTTAGGTTTTAGTGGGTAGGCCTTCATGGCAGAAGGGAGTCCTACACTCGGAGAGTCTCGCAGTGAGGCTTAAATATCCCGGTCAGTGCATAAAGCATTTCCTCCTTCCACGAAACATAAAAAAAAACCTTTAACTTATTTTAATTTTAACTTTAACTTATAACTTTAACCTTAACTTTAACTTAACTTTAACTTTAACTTTAACTTTAACTTTAACTTTAACTTTAACTTTAACTTTACTAACTTTAACTTTATTTTAACTTTAACTTTAACTTTCGCTTTAACTTTAACTTTAACTTCAACTTTAACTTTAACCTTAACTTTAACTTTAACTTTAACCTTCACTTAAGCTTTGACTTTAACTTTAATTTAACTTTAACTTTCACTTAACTTTAACTTTAACTTTGACCTTAACTTTAACTTTAACTTTAACTTTAACCTTAACTTTAACTTTAACTTTAATTTAACTTTAACTTAAACTTCAACTTTCACTTTAACTTAACTTTCGCTTTAACTTTAACATTCACTTTAACCTTAACTTTAACTTAACTTAAACTTAACTTTAACTTTAACTTTAATTTTAACTTTCACTTTAACTTTAACTTTATTTTTAACTTTAACTTTCGCTTTAAACTTTAACATTCACTTTAACTTTAACTTTAACTTTATGATCCGGGGTGGGCGTGAGCTTAGCACCTGCTAACAAGCCAACCTAATATAAACGCACGCAAGTCATTTTCTGTCAAAAATGTCTCATGCACATACAACTTGTATGAGAGCAACTCAAATTGAATTTGCTGCGTGAAAACCTAACTCGATTCCAATTTTTGTTCTGCGTGACATTTAGATTTGACGTTTGCACACATGTTTTACATTGTCGCAACGCATGCTTATTTGGGTTAGGGCAAAAAACGCCGGTTGTTTGCGTGCGCTAAAAAAACGCAGTGCGGTTAAAACAGAGTACCAAAGAGTGCGCGTAACACCGTTCAAGCATTAAAATCAAACTAAATAAATAATTGATTTTGCTTTCGTGCTCGCTACGCGTTCGTGTTTACTAACACATTCTCAATTTGGTAACCATGTAAATGTAGTGGTGCCCACCGCTGTTTATGATAGAGATCCAATTTTATGTATTTGGCTTGTTGCTAACACCGAACCTTTACGAAACTTTTCGAACCTTTTCGAGCCTTTTCGGATCTTTTTTGACAAATATCCGTTACGGTTTTTTTTTGATTTAGTCCCCAAGCCCACGATAAAATCTATGCAATAGCTTAAAAATAATTATAAAGTAATTCCTTTATATAAATGGATCAGAAGAAACCAAAAATGTCTCTTTAAACAAAGCCATAATCTTGATGAGCTTTGATATAATTTAACATAACCACTGTAAAATTTAATTAGGAAAAAAATATAAAGTTGTAGCCAGGGCCAGAAAATCCGGGCCCGGGACTAAACAATTTACGGGCCCCCTATAAAAAATCCACTAAAACATTTGATTAACTTGAATTAATCACGTCTCATTCTTGAATCATATTGATGGATTACATCAAAAAAATTTTACCACATCAACTAAATGATTTTTGGACTAAGAGCTGACGTAGAAATATAATTCTTTTTTAACAGCCACATATTGTTTCAAAGAATCTTTTCTAGTTATTTGGTAACATTTTAATAAATTTCTGATAAATTTAATGATGACTATAAATTTAGTTATTCAATATAGAAAGTTCGGATATCAAAGAGTTTTTATAACAATATCAAAATTTAACTCTCTTGCCAAAACGGATTCAACACAAAGCGTGGCAAGTCCGGAAACTCGCTCTTAATAGTAAAACATTTTTGTACAACTCCGAAGAAAGTAATTGCAGCCGTACAACATTCTGCAGCATCCACAGCACATAAATTGAGGCTGTGGGTTGCACAAGGCGAGTAATCAGCATTCGAGTTTTTGTCGAGAATGTGACGTAGTCTCCGTTGCAAACTCCTTTCATATTGGCGCCGTTATCGTACCCTTGTGCACGACAATCTTCAATAAAGTATGGCAAATTAGATCAGCGATTTTCTGACCAGTTTTTTTGGTTACAATTCACGAAAGCCAAAAACCGTTCTTGAATTGTAAAATTTGTTGCTTTCAAATTGAAATGGAGTTAGCGCAAAATGAACGTAGTCAACGTGGCATCAACGTAGCATCAACGATAATAGCAAAATACTTGGCTTTCTTGCCTTGATCTAATATAGCTTCCCTCACGTGCTTTGCACAAATTTCTATAAACTCGTTCTGAATGTCTGGGGAAAGATAGTGAACTTGTAAACGTTTGTGCTGCTGTTGTGAAATCCTAACTTTCTCCAAATGATCTCTAAGTGTGGGATCATAATGGCTTATGAGATCTTAGATGCCCAAAAATATCCATCGTTTCGTTCACCAAGATATATACCTTCGCCTTGAAAGCTAGATCTCTGTCACCCAAAAATAAAATAGTGTCCAAAATTCTATATAAAATTTCTTTCCACTTTTGAGTTTCAATGATTAGCTGTTCATTGATAAGTGTATCAATTGTAGCCTCCTTCTGAATTAGATTTTGCAAAGATCGCCATTGAATATAACATTTAATGTGATCTTGAGTATTTTCGCGTGATGGCAGTTTATCCTATAGCTTTTCCATACCTGGAATTTCGAATATCCGCCAGGAAAACAAATTTTAAAGTCGATTTAAAGTATTGGTGCTTAACAGACGACATGGTAGGCAATAAAAAGCATTGCTACGGGCACTCCACACTAACCAGTCACGCTCCACTTTCTCTCCATTTGGCAAGATTCTAAAGACTGTCCCGAATTAGAAAAAAATGCTTTGTACCTCTAAATCGCGGCCCCCCTGAGAAACACATTTTTGTTTGATGTTTTTATTGTCTCCTCAGGCCTAGGCAAAAAATCATTATCAGCATTCGTTGCTTTTGAAATTCGGCTTAAAATTTGCACACGGAACAACTAAAGACTCCTGAATTAAAAAAAATGTCTTAGTACCTCTAAATCGCGGGCCCCCTGAGAAACAAATTTTTGTTTGATGTTTTTACTGTCTCCTCAGGCCCAGGCAAAAAATCGTTATCAATATTCGTTGCTTTTGAAACTCGGCTTAAAATTTGCACATGGAACAACTAAAAAAAATGTCTTAGTACCTCTAAATCGCGGGTCCCCTGAGAAACACATTTTTTTTGATGTTTTTATTGTCTCCTCAGGCCCAGGCAAAAAAACATTATCAATATTCGTTGCTTTTGAAATTCGGCTTAAAATTTGCACATGGAACAACTAAAAAATTTAAAAAAATGTCTTAGTACCTCTAAATCGCTGCCCCCTGAGAAAACACATTTTTGTTTGATGTTCTTATGTCTCCTCAGGCCCAGGCAAAAAATCATTATCAATATTCGTTGCTTTTGAAATTGGGCTTAAAATTTGCACATGGAACAACTAAGAATTTAAAAAATGTCTTGTACCTCTAAATCGCGGGCCCCCTGAGAAACCCGGGCCCGGGGGAATCTCTCGACGAGCCTGGATGTAGCGCACCTTGCCGAGTTAGGTAAAGATTAATCGAAAGCTTATTTATTGCACTCCACCTTTATATTTTGTCCTCATAAAAAATTTTACAGTGCTTATGTTAAAATTTGAAAATCAAGGTGCAACAATATTATGTATTTGTTTTAAGAGACATGTTCTTTTCACGGTGTTCTGAAGTATGTTCTTTGTTTCAAGAATCTAGCTCTACGGCAAGTTACTCAAACAGCAGTCGCAAGATTGCACATGTTGTGAATTACCTTTTTAATATCTCGATCCCCTGTCCAATCTAGAAAAACCCTTTTATCCTAAATATTACAACCTTATAGAGCTCAAAGTTTCTTTAACTTGACTTCTCTGAACTCGAAAGCAAAGTTTCCTTGTTCGGACGATTTTTTGAATTTTCACGATCTCCGGACTACCTAGCGATAAGTTTTTCCGCTCATGTTGCATTGTCATGTGGTTCTGAAGTAGATATGTTCTTAGTTTTAAGAATTTAGCTCCTCGGGAAGTAACTCAAATTGAGGTCGTAAGATTTAAAGTGTTGTAAATGGACTTTTTAATATCTCTAAATACCTCGATCCCTGTCCCATCGAAAAAACTTTTTATCCTAGATATAACAACGTAATTATGTCAGAAGATATTGTAACGAATTTACTGCAAATCTTCTTATTTGCAACCTTCTGCTAGGTTCGAATCACTAAACTGTTGAATAAATAACTCCAATATTTAATAATGCAAAATGGCCTTTATTAGAGTACTTCAGAATAACACTGATACTTCACAACCAATAGCTTGCTTAAATGAAACTGATTGTCCCGCCTCCACTGTTGCTGCTTTTATACTGTGTGATTTCCTCGTTGCACCTTTTAAGTGCTTCCAGAATTTACTTAGTTACTTGTATATAATTATAACTACAGATGCACGTGTGTAGCTCTCATATGCGCGTGTATTTGTGAGCGACACTTCCACAATTATAATTCATACTTTTGGGAGCATCTCAGATAAGATATCTGCATGTGTTTGTGCGTTGCTTCTCCGCTGCGTGTACGTACATATGTGTAGACATAATGATTGAATTATTGATGTGCGTTCAGGCTTAGAGATGACGGTACCCCTTAGTGTTGCTAATATTCGTAACAATATGTTCAAGGTTTCACGTCTCAGGGTTATCGCCAAGTACCTGAAAGCTCGAAAGAAAAATTTCAAAGTTCGGACGATTTTTTGAGCTATGACCACCTTGAACCGTCTAGGCAATCCCCCCAACTCTCTAGTTCCATGCGGAACTTGGGGTCGCCAGAGCCTCGCCTCGAGTACAGCAAAGAAGTCCGGTTTTGTTTTTACAAAACGCCAGCTTGCGAACAAAGGCGGAAACGATGCGAAGAAAACCATTGGATCGTATTAACAAATTCATCTCGCCTTTCCGAAAATAATTTTAAGGAAACTGATTTTATCAGCTGTCTGTCAGGTCTGAGTATTTAAAACCGTACTCGGTTGCATCCAGGAGCTGTTTCCATTCCAATTCAACCTGCAAGTTGGGCACAATCAATTCCTATACAAAATATGGGCGGACGAGCACATGCCATTAGAATTGAATTTAAGTGTGCATTGCCCTATCTATACAAAGGTGATAATTGCGCTAATTACAGCGGGATTTTACTTACTTTATTGGCGCTTAATCGTTTAAACGGTTATGGCCGTCCAACAAGGTGCACCAGTCGCTTCTTCGTTCTGCCAACTGGCGCCAATTGGTCACACCAAGGGAGTTTAAATCGTTTTACACCTGGTCCTTCCAGCGGAGTGCTTCCATAGGCGGGTTCCGATTAAAGTACTTTCGTAGCCGGAGCATCATCTTTCATTCGCATAACATAGCCAAGCCAGGGTAACCGCTGCGTTTTAATTCGCTGGACTATGTTGATATCTGCGCAAAGCTCGTAGAGCTCATCATTAAATCTTCTTCGGTATTCGCCATCGCCAAAGCGTAGGGATCCATAAATATTTCGAAGAACTTTTCTCTCGAACACTCCCAGAGTAGCTTCATCTGATGTTGCCGTGGTTCATGCTTCTGCACCATATAGAAGGGGGTAGGACGAGTGACTTGTAGAGCATGATTTTCGTTTGCCGAGAACGGGGTTCACTTTTCAATTGCCTACCTAGTCCAAAGTAACATTTATTGTCAAGAGTCGTTCTTCGCTGGATTCCAAAGCTGATATTATTGTTAGTGTTAATGCTGGTTCCCAAATAAAATACGTATTTTACTATTTCGAAACTATGGCTGCCAACATTAACGTGGTTGCCAAGGCGCATATGCGCTGACTCTTTGCTCGATGACAGCAGGTACTTCGTTTTGCCTATTATGTATGTCAAAGTTCTGCCTTATCTGGATTGGATAAAGATTCTATTGCCTTAAATGAGGACAAGGCGAAAAACACAGATAACCCTCCCCAAAACCTTCGGGGAGTGTCTTCATGGCCATAGCAACAACGAAGGGACGTCGTGTCATTCATTTGCGTCTTGGCAGCCACGCCACTTTTGACGGATTGAAAAATTAAAAAGTACTTGGCGCGATTTATGCACATTTGAGGAGATTCATGCGGAGCTTCTCATCCTTATTGTGTCGTGCTCCTTTTTAGTTTGACAAAATTGTTTGTTGCTGCTTTTTGCGGGGTTGAACACAAGACCTTCTGTGTGGTTGTTGTAGCAGTGCTTCGCCCCATCTAATAGCTCTGACCAATCACAAATTGTCATCATTGTCCTCTAACGGGAAACCGAGGAAACTTGCTGTTTCAACAGGGGTGGACCATAATGAGAGAGGTGTTGGTTCCACATTACAATTGAAGAGATGGTTGGTGTCATGTGGTGACACATTGCAAGTAGAGCATACATTTTGTATGACGGGGTTGATTCTGGATAGGTAAGAAATTATCCTGTTACAGTATCCAGATCGAAGTTGGGCTAGAGTGACTCGCGTTTCCATAGGGAGTGTGCGTTCCTCTTTAGGGTATTGCTGTTTGAGTACTGGATTCACCGGGCAATTCCTGACATAGAGGTCCAACGCCTCTTTATGGAGTTCACCAAGGAACTGCTTATGTTTTGTGTCTTCATACGGCTGTGTTCTCAGGTGCCGTATTTCCTCATAGTGCTTTCAGAGGTGACTCCTTAAGCCCCTGGGCGGTGTTGGCTCATCAATCAGATGTCTGTTGGGATGCCCAGGTTTCTGGGTATCAGAAACTGTTTGGTTAGCATTTCATTTCTTTCCCTTATTGGGAGTATTCTCGCCTCATTATATAGATGGTGTTCTGGGGACATAAGGAGACAACCCGTGGCGGTTATGAGGGCAGTATTTTGGCAGGCCTGTAGCGTCTTCCAGTGGGTAATCTTTAGGCTTGGCGACCATATCGGGGACGCGTAGCATGCAATCGGCTGGCCAATTGCTTTGTAAGTGGTAATGAGCGTTTCTTTATCTTTTCCCCAAGTACTGCCAGCAAGATATTTGAGGATATTATTACGGCTCTGGATTTTCGGTACAATTGCGGCTGCATGCTCACCAAAATGTAGATCCTGATCGAACGTCACACCCAAGATTTTGGGGTGTAACAAGTCGGTAGCGTAGTGCCATTGACGTGGACGTTCAAAATTGTCGACATCTGGGAGCAAAAATATTAAAATGATATTGTAATTAATATAATGGTCATAATGGAAATTGGAAATTGGAATTTACCATTTATTCTTGATATGGACAAGACTTGTTGTTAAAACTGGAAAAAGTTTTTAAGTTTTGAGTTTGAAATAATAAAATGATAAATTTCAGCTTTGTTTCATACTCACACTTTCAGAAGTGTTTGCAAGGTTTTGATTTAAAACCAAATTTGATTTGGCCACGTAGTACGAACACTTTTTAACTTTTGGCTTAAATTTTTAACGGTGATACCTATGTACATACATAGATCCCACATTAAAAAAAGCTTATGTCCAAATGTGACCCCTACCACTGTGCCATTTAAACTCATGAACAGGAAACTACAATGTATTTTCTACAAAGAACAAATTTTCGCATAAAAATTAAACACCCTAATGACTTCATGACCATTTGCATTTTTTTTAGCGCCAGTCAAGCCAAACTAACGTTATAGGAGTCCGACTTACACATCATATTTCCAGTCAGGTATATGGCATTGAGAAGGCAAGCATTCATGAGAACTGGGCGGAGAGTGCTGCGCAAGTGGTGTCAAGAATTATAAGCAGTAAGCAGTATAACCTAAATTGTTCTCACTATGGGCGCGCAAACAACAACAACAACGGTCAACAACACCTATGCTTTGACTACAAAACACTCACGAACCAGGCAAATTAAAACATCACACTATGCATGCAAGAAGTGTGCGTATGTATATGTATACACATTATATTGGACTAAAGACACAAAGGCTTAGGTAATTTGTGAAATTGGGCAACTCCCGATACGTAAGCCCTATTAGTAATACTTTTCAAAAATTTTTTGACGATTGCTCAAAAGGTTTTTTTAAAGCCCGATGTAAGTTTTTTCAATTTTATTTTTGAAATTTCGTATAAAGGTTTTTAAAATAAAAGTTTATTTTTGATCAGTCTAATGTACATCTGCAAGTAATAAGATACATCGAAGTAGCCGTTATCTGAGCGGAGCGGCACCTACTCTTAAATTAATTTACATAGCCATTTAAATACACTTCTACTCTTCCGCCAGCGCAGTTCATACTTTTTGTTGCGGGTGCTGATGATTTTTTCGCTTTTGTGTCTCTTCTGTTAACTGCTGGGTTCTCTGCGGTGTAGATGATACTGTGAAGCGGGCAAAAGTGACATGTTCAGCCTCAATGCCCTCAAGAACCATTGGCCCAGGCAACAATAATACCAACGACAATGCGACAGTAAAAATAAAATAAGAAATAAAGCAGTAAACTTGGCATGCATTGGAAACACTTTGAGGTTGATTGGAGTGGATAAATGAGTCAAGAGGGGTTGGAATGTGGAAGTGACCGAGGTTGAGCACGCTGACACGGTTGTACCGACCGTAGCCCGTATTGGCATTAAGTGCATGTGAGTGTTATAAGCTCGCTACAGCAATTATACGTTAATACAATATTCTTCCTATACGTATGTATGTATATACATATATTTATATTAGGCTGGGGCGGTCTGCAATGTATGCGGCGCCGTTTATATTATGATTTCTAACCGCAGACACAGTGCGCGGACTTTTAAAAAGAGAATGTTGGTAGACGAAAAATGAAAATACTTAGTGGTAGAAGTTGGTAGATTCTTTTTCCAAGAAAGCAATAGCTACAGTTTATATTTGTACAAAACAATTCAGAATTTATTGTAAAACAAATAAAGCACATTTCACGGAAATGACACTTTTAAGAAAACATGTAAACAAAACAAAACAAGTAAGAAAGGCTAAGTTCGGGTGTAACCGAACATTACATACTCAGCTGAGAGCTTTGGAGACAAAATAAGGGAAAATCACCAATTAGCAAAATGAACCTTGGGTAACCGTGGAATGTGTTTGTATGACATGGGTTTCAAATGGAAGGTATTAAAGAGAATTTTAAAAGGGAGTGGGCCATAGTTCTATAGGTGGACGTCATTTCAGGATATCGCCATAAAGGTGGACCAGGTGTGACTAGAATGCGTTTGTACGATATGGGTATCAAACGAAAGGTGTTAATGATTATTTAAAACGTAGTGGGACTTAGTTCCATACGTGGACGCCTTTTCGAGATATCGCCATAAAGGTGGACCAGGGGTGACTCTAGAATGTGTTTGTACGATATGGGTATAAAATGAAAGGTGTTAATGAGTATTTTAAAAGAGAGTGGGCCTTAGTTCTATAGGTGGACGCCTTTTCGGGATATCGCCATAAAGGTGGACCAGGGGTGACTCTAGAATGTGTTTGTATGACATGGGTATCAAATGAAAGGTGTTAATGAGTATTTTAAAAGGGAGGAGGCCTTAGTTCTATAGGTGGACTCCTTTTCGAGATATCGCCATAAAGGTGAACCAGGGGTGACTCTAGAATGTGTTTGTACGATATGGGTATCAAATTAAAGGTATTAATGGGGGTTTTAAAAGGGAGTGGCCTCTAGTCGTATATGTGAAGGCGTTTTCGAGATATCGACCAAAATGTGGCCCCGGGGACATGGCTCAATCAAATTTTTTTTCGATACTGATGATTTTGATATATGGAAGTCTATATCTATCTCGATTCCTTTATACCTGTACAACCAACCTTTATCCAATTAATATACTCTGTTTCAGCGAGAATGGACAGATGTCAATCGAAAGGTGGAAATCCGTAGAAGGGGAGCTGATTAGTATCATGACCAAAGTGGTGCATTATGAACCAGAGAGTTGTTCCAGACCTTCAAAAACAGGAAGGCGCAATTTTGAAGAGCCCTGAACCCCACGATACCAAAGGCCAAGGTTTGGATACCCCGAGTGATGAAAGCGGAGGACATGCTTAACGTGCTGCAGCGGTAGAAGCCGCATACAATACGGGATTGGAAGGTACTTCATGTATCCAGACCCGTGGAGGGAGGCCAGTACTACATCCTCCAAATTAATAAGGAATCGGAGGACCTGTTGCACTCACAGCTCGAGTAATGTCCTGGAGGTTCAGGTAGCATTTTCATGCGCCTTAAAAAGAGGAGTCCTCAGGATAATAACCCCAATACGCTAACATCAGGACCTCGAGCGCCTGAAATTAGGGGAAAATACGCGGACAAAGGGGCTGTGGCAGAGGTGTACAAGCAAATCAATGATGCTGAGAACCTTAAGGAAAACGACAATATGCTAAAAGCAGGAGAGGTAGGAAAGGACCTCGAGGACCTGGAAGTAGCAGAAAAAGACAAGAGTACAGGCGTAGAGGCGTAGATGTTGCAAAGGGACAAATAGCTTATTGATGCTGCGAGTCTAACAGAGACGAGCATGTGTAAGTGAAACAGCGACAAAAATCCATTGCGTAAGCGCAGTGGTGGACAATTTGGAGAGAGGAAAACAGCTCAATGGCGCTGCGAATTTACAGTTAAACCTCGAGCGAGCTCCTCTTTACTGTCCAGGAGGGTTCGTTTTATGTGGCGCTGATACGGACCCATGGCTCTCATCGATCGTGGATTCAGCATTTATTACGTAAAGACGGAAGGCAGGGTTAGAGCTGCAGTTATGGTCAGGAAACACTTATACTCGTGTATGCTATCTAACTTCAGCACCGAAGAGCAAGCGGTAGTCGCAATAGAGGGGAAGAAAGAACCGCCCCTAATCTTGGCGTCCTGGTACATGGCGCATAACGTGGACGCCCCACCAGAGGAGTTCAAAAAGCTGGTGGATCAAGAAGAGCGCAGAGGACGGCTTGTGATAGGATGCGAATACGCATCACAGCATATGGGAAGGGGACGATATTAATGATAGAGGTGAGTCCGTTTTCTACTATATAGCACAGAGTAGCCTAAAGGTGGCCAACAGGAGATGCGTGCGTACATATGTTGGGCCAACGTCAAGGAATGTAACTAACAGAACAGGATATATCGGGGTATGGGTGGAGGGTCCTTGACAGGCCATCCTTCTCAGACCATATATAAATCAGCTTTAGAATCCTTATAAAGAGTGTAGAGAAGGGAAAAACCTTCAGAAACCATAGGGCAACGAACAGGTACACATCTCAGAAATGTGTATCAGGAAGACTAAGGCATCCTAAGGAGGTTACCACCGTAGATGAATTGGAGGAGTGCAACAACTTCTTATCAAAGGCGCTGACAACTGCGTACAACAAATCTTGTCCTCTGAGGAGATTAGGGGAGAAAGCAAAGCCACCATGGTGAAGTGAGGAGCTGAGTATTCTTAGAGGGCAGGTGAAAGAGATTTTTAAGCTGGGACTAATACAGAGATATTTTGAGGTTCTATAAACCTGAAATAAATAGGTCAAAGCGCGTTTCGTGGAAGAAATTCTGTGCCGATATAGAATGCTCCACCGAAACGGCGAGAGTGAGGAAATTCCCTGACTGAGGGATATGCAATCCAGGGACGGATAAAAAAGGACGGCGGGAAATGTTCACACAGTAGTGAAGAATCCCTTAGGCACTAAGTAGTGCCAGCAGGAGATGATGCGGAAGAGTTATGTTATTTCTACAATCTTAATACGGAGCGCGTAAAACGGTTTTATTGAAAACAATACTTACATTAATAATAATACTAAAAGCTAGAAAATAATTAGGTAGGTTCTAGATACTAGTCATCGCACTCCTCATCAATCTGGGGCCTTGATCACAAAAATAAATAAAAGCGTTGGGCGCGTGGAAGCAGTGATTTTTACCATGATGCACAATGCAGTTTTCGATTTTCAACAAATTATACATCAATGTGTGCGTCTGTGTACATGTACATAATATATTTGTGTGTGTATTGTTTACTGCAAAGCACTCTTGCCATTGACCAGTTTGCATGCATGCTTATGCTAACATCAACTTTTGGAACTACAATTTTTCATGGTGCAAATGGCAGAAACAAATACTTAATAAGAATTTCTGGTTCAATTTTATGTAATAATTTTAGGATATTTCAACAAAATTTGAAACAATCATTAGGCCTTTTTGTATAATAACTGCAATTGGTCCACACATAGCACGCAAAATATTAATAGGCAACTCTGTCTTGTGAGAGACCGATCAGCTGACACGTTCTTACGGAAAAAATCAAAATTGTTTTGATTGCTACGTTCCGGGCTACGTACGTACGTGCGTTGAACGTCGGTGAGTTTTCGTTTACATTGCACACTCATAAGTTAGGTCGTGTCAGCTGACACGTTTTTTCTACGTACGTTCGTGGGTAAATGCCGCTTAACTCTCCTTCGCGCTAGCCTAGAGAGTTAAAAACAAGCATACATACAAGTTAAGCGGCAGTTACTCACGAACGTACGTACCAAAGACGTGTCAGCTGACACGACCTATCTTATGAGTGTGCAATGTAAACGAAAACTCAACGAAGGTCAACGCACGTACGTACGTAGCCCGCAACGTAGCAATCAAAACAATTTTGATTTTTTCCGTAAGAACGTGTCATCTGATCGGTCTCTCACAAGACAGAGTTGCCTATTAACCATTTTGTGTGCTATGTTTGGACCAATTGCAGTTATTATATAAAAAGGCCTAATGATTGTTTAAAATTTTGTTGAATTATCCTAAAATTATTATATAAAATTGGAGGTTACAAATAAATGAACTAGAAATTCTTATTCAGTATTTGTTTCTGCCATTTGCACAATGAAAAATTTTAATTCCAAAAGTTGATGTTTGCATAAGCATGCATGCAAACTGGTCAATGGCAACAGTGCTTTGCTGTAAACAATACACACACGAATATGTTATGTACATATACACAGACGCACACATTGATGCCTACGGGCTTGAGGGTTCAGTCAAACGTATCTCGTATGACAAACGTCCGTACGTACGGCACACGTCGGTGGGTAACTACCGCTTTAAGCTAATATAAGCGTGTTAATAACACAACATTTGTTTGGGTATGTAACTGAAAGCCTGCTTTATTATTCACGTATGTACATACAATGGAGGTCACCTGGACAGAGTTCAAGAAGTCTGACTTATCGGCATACACACTCTCAATTTTTCAAGGCTACTTTTTATTTGTGTATATGTAGATAGATAGTGTGGAGCGAGATAACTAAGAGAATTTCGATTTGGGTCGCCAACATGAGGTAAACCTTTAAACCACCGTACTTAAATATCTCAGCAAAAAAATCGTCGGAGTTTTTGTTTTTAAATCGTTATAGCCTGGATCATTATAGCACTGGAACATTGACCCCATGGTGCTGGCGGAGTGTTATTGAAAGTTTTGGAGAGAGTTATCGATGTTGATGGTCCTTTGCCGGATATAGATCCGGTACGTTTCGGCAACAAGCACCATTAAGGTACTGGCCCGACCATCTCGGGAACGATTTAATATGTCCAAATTGAATATTCTAGACCATCCCTCCTTCATCCCCCAGTTCCATCAGGAAATTGGGTCGCCAGAGCTTCGGCAGCTAAACAAACAGCATTCGCCACGGGGAGGTGAGGTTAACGATTAAAATCTATAAATTGCGCTGGCAACCCCTTGAAAGGTTGCGCTACACAACTCCTTGAATCAATTGCGGATTTTAGTCACCCTTTAGGACAGGCATACCTCCCGCGGGTATATTCTAGGCCCCTTAGCCCGCTGGGGTACATTAACCTCATAATCTTTAATAGTATACTGCTGCTGTTCCGCAGTGGTTTGGAAAACATTCCGAGTGTATTTCTACCATGAACAGCTTCTCAGTGAAAATTCATCTGCCTTGCAACTGCCGTTCGCTGTCGGCATAAAACATGTAGGTCCTGGTCGTCGACTTTGTAGGAAAAATTAAGAACGACTACGAAGCAAATTGAAAAAGAAGCTCGGCCTAAACCTCCTCGGAGGTAAATCGCGACTATTACTTTTTTTATAATCTTGGACATCCAGTATGCCGTTTTCGTTTTACGGGAGTTTACTCTTGGTCTAAATAACCAAAGGTTCTCGACTCCAGTTACACGAAAATTAACATAAAATACTTTTCTTAAACGGTGTAACGGTGTCGCCTCTCGGCAGTGAGTCCATTTCTGCCATGAAAACTTTCGGACAAAAAAAAATGTTTATCTAATGCACAGTCCAAGAATGATCAATATTTGACCCCAATCAATGTGTATATGAACGAGAGCTGTAACCGAAGCGACTTTACCGGAACTTACAAATCGGAGTTTAGAAATTTGATTGTTCGAAATCGGAACCGAAACCGAGAGATAAAGCAAGGTATAAGAGACGCATATCTAGGCCCGAAGATTATGAATAAAATATAATTCTGATAGGATTTACTTTAGATTTATGTAAACTTGAGTGCCAAACTCACACTTTGATCACGGAGCGGGTAGTGGCGGGCTTGGTGACCGATACCAAGATCGAATGGGCAGTGAAAACGTTTTCTAAGTTTAAATCGCCGGGCCCAGACGGTATATTCCCGGCCATGCTACAAGTTTCAAGTATGGCGGTCGTGAAATAGCTTAAAATAATATTCGATGGGTGTATAAGGCTGAATCATGTACCGCACTCTTGGAGAACTGCTCGTGTAGCTTTCCTACCAAAGGCGGGGAAGATCGGTCACGTGTATCCCAAAGACTATAGACCTATTAGCTTAACATCGTTTCTGCTCAAAACCTTTGAGAGGCTGATAGATGTGTACATAAAGTCCAACGTGGATGAAAAGCTGCTCTCCACAGCACAGCATGCGTACGCCAAAGGCAAGTCGGTAGACACTGCATTGCATAGGGTGGTAATAAGCATAGAGAAATCCCTGGAATATAAGGAGTATGCTCTAGAAGTCTTCTTGGACATTGCCGGGGCTTTCAATAATGTTTCCAAATGGGCGATTATGAATGGTCTTAATTACATTAAAGTACATCCCGCCTTAATCAGATGGATCGGCTGCATGTTAAATTGCAGAAAGATTACATCACAATGGGGATTGTCCGAGGCCACGAAATCAGTGGACAGGGGCACGCCGCAGGGAGGGGTGCTATCACCTCTGCTGTGGACGCTGGTCATCAACCAACTGCTCAGGCGATTCGATGAGGGGCCCGTAAAACTTACGGCTTACGCAGATGACGTTGCAATTGTCATAAGTGGAAAGTGCCTTCCAACGATTAGTTCTTTGATGGATCGGGCGCTTCGGGATATTCATACCTGGGCATCTAATGTTGGGTTGAAAGTCAATGCGGAGAAGACGGATATGGTCTTGCTTACAAAGAGGTACAAGGCCCCAAATTGGACCAGGCCTAAGTTAGGAGGGGTGCCCTTACAGGAGAAACCTTGCACAAAATATCTAGGAATCATCCTAGACAGTAAGCTGTCATGGAAGCTCAACGTGGAGGAGAGGGTCAAAAAGGCCTCAACGGCACTCTATGCATGTAAAAGAATGCTGAGGCGTATGTGGGGCTTATCGCCCTCTCTTTCTCATTGGGTCTTTGCAGCGATTGTAAGCCCTATTCTATACTATGGAGTTCTTGTTTGGTGGAAAGCCACACAAAAAACAACATACCTCAAAAAATTAGAGAGGGTATGCAGAATATCGATGCTTAGCATTACGGGAGCCCTGAAAACAATCCCGACAGCTGCACTGTATGCAATTCTGTACATTCCACCTGTAGACCTTGTAGCAAAGAACATAGCATTAACAACCGCAACCAGGCTCGGTGACTCGGGGCAGCTTGAGCGCCGACCATATGGCCATAGTAGTATAGTGTCATCAATCATAAGACGAACAGACTACCTGATTCTCTATCTGCGCTTCGCGGGAGATCTTAAGGCCACAATAGAGGTGGACGGTTGGCGCAAGGGTGCGCAAATGGCGGACGAGGCGATACATGTGTACACAGATGGTTCCAAAGTAGTGGAGTAGGGTCTGCGGTATACTGTGCTGATCCGGAAATAAGCAGATCCTACAGGCCGCCGGATTACTGTAGCGTGTTCCAACCGGAAATATTATACATCTATATTGGGTCCCAGGGCATACGGGAATAGATGGGAATGAAAAAGCGGACGAACTAGCTAAAAAGGGCGCATTCCTTGTAGCTTGCTCCGTAGACGTCCCAATTAGACTGGGTCGAGATTAAGAGAAGGCGAGAGGTTCACATGATCGACCAAGCGCGAAAGGCGTGGGTTGAAGGGCGGGGCTGTAAAGTGTCGAAGATTATGTGTAGGTCTTACAACCTTAGAATAACAAGGTTGCTTCTATCATTAAAAAGAGAGGACTGTAGACTCATGATGGGTATTCTGACTGGACACTGCCATCTGGCGTCACATGCCTTTAAATTAGAGTTGGTCAGTGATAGCAGATGTAGGAAGTGCGGGTTTGAGGAGGAAACATGTGAGCACTCTGTGCTCGTGCCCTGCACTTGCCAGGCTAAGACTCCAACTATTAGGAGTGATACAGCTGTCAGATCTAGAAGTAGCAAGTGGCTTAAGTCCTACGAAGCTTCTAGTATTTGCCAAAAGGACGGAGATATTTTATAATATAGGCCCTGGTTTTTGATAGGGTTTTTCAGTTTGGTCGTTAAAACAAACTTCTGGTAACACTACGGACTTAATCAGTCTATGTGAGGTCCTCATTGACCGGCCAGTTCAACCTAACCTAACCTTGAGTGCCAAACGGTAATTTTACACTTAGTGGCAAAATTTGTAAAAAAAAATTGGAAATTATCCTCATGTCCATGCTTAACTCCTAATCGGTTATTAATTCACTAGATTTCCCATTTCAATTTTTTCCCTTCGATAATAAGTAATTATAAACAAATTCTCTTGAGGTGAAAACCCTGCCTTCGTAGACTCAACCTCACGGTGTCAAACACGGAACAAATTGCATGATCAATGGCTCAACTATCGGCTCCATGCTCTTTACTCTACAACACTTCATAGTCGCATCATTGGTACCAAAATAGTTTGTAATCGGGTGTTTCGATCACAAGGTCTTACCTTGGTAGATATGGAGTCTACCCAAGATCCCACCATTTTAAGGATAATGACATCCGGATGCATGGCAACTCTACCTTGAATTCCATTACTATTCCATTCCCAGTAAAAGTATTTCACCGTATCATGTTCTAATGTTTTGGCTCATCTGATACGTGATACAACTCCACAATTTTAATATAAGTATTAAGGGATGTGAACAACCTTTTCTGAGCACCAGGATAACCTGTATCACAATTACGGGATGGGATTACAACCTTTCCGGTACATCGCATTGAATTGTCTGTTCACTGCCGAATAACTACATACTTCGACGTCATCTGTTCATATCCTCAGCCCCTTGACAAAGCGATAAGATACATTTTCATTAATCACAGCTACTAATCACATTTATCTTATCCGATACCATCGTTCAGCATAGCCTAACGCAGTTTTAAAAAAGAAAAGTGACCACAAACCCACTCTTACAATTATCAACTGTTATCAACAAACGATAGCCAACCATTTGTTAGTCAACATTTATTCAACAGGTTTACTCCAAGTTCACACTTTTGGGATGTGATCAACCCTTCTTTGACCTTCTCCAGAAAAGTCTTTGAAATATTTACCCTTGTGGGCGGACCAAGAGTAAACTTTATGCCAATATTCCAACGAAGAAAACCGCTTAACTCAAATGCGTTTTTGTCTGATTCGAGGGCATAAGTGAACGCATTACTCCGAATAAATTGCTTATTATCAACTCCAGCGAAAAAGAGACTGCATAGTTTCATTCAGTAGGCTTTATTGTCAACTTCCCAGAAAGCAAACTAATCGCATTAAGAACAAAACCACAACCCACGCGATTCATCCTTAAGGCAGGAATCTAGACCTGAATACAAGCATATGCAATACATTGTATCACGTCACATCTGGCTTGTCCTGCTCCCGCGAAACGTTTTTAACGACCGGAATAGGGTCGCTCAGGTGATACACCGTGTCCACACTGCTACCTTTTGAGTAAACACCACTTCAGGATTGGTTGGCCTGTTTCTTAAGAGTCATTTAATGACGACAGTTTGCTAGTAAGTGTCACTAATAACATGACGATAATTTGCTACATGGCCTCGAAAATCTAAGCGGTTCGGTTCAGTGGTTCGAACCACTCCGGCAAACTTGAACCGGTTCGCGGCTACCTCTGAACCGCCGAACAGGTTCGGTTCAAGTGGTACAAACGTTCAATACTAAGCTTTGATAGTATACAAAATTTGAAATTCGTCACTTGGGATCTGTGTGCAACCAACCATCGATATGTACCTACTAAGCATAAAAATAAAATACAGTTATTGAGATAAAATCCATGGATGTATTTATTTATAAAACTTATCAAAACGGTTTGTTGATTATTATAAAATGTAAGGAACGAAAATGGTAGAATGTATGACTATACCTATAAGGAGTATTTACAATGCATATTCTGCACATAATAAAGTAGTCGTATTTTTAAGAGAAGAAAAACTATTCAATTAGCTGCTTTCAATATACATACAAAACATACCTACTAAATTTTAGATGCGAGATTACTACACAAACTATAAGATATTCATGAAAATGTAAATGTCTTCTTTGCTTTTCTTAGGCATTAAGCTTATAAATGTTGATATACGGTTATGTAAAGAATAATATGGTCTCCCTTTAAAACGGTATTGTTCCCAAATTATGTTTCTTTATTAGTTTTTAATAATTCCAATTTAAAATATCGTTTCAACTATAACACAAACTATATATATACCTTTCAAAGCTTACACAAAGCTCCCAACAATTAATAAAATTTTCATCAGTTTTCCAGACTTATTAAAAACTTTCAAAAAATTTCTGAGTGTGCAGTTTTGTAGCTCATCTAACTGTAGTGTAATATATGTAAGTTTCAAGAGGGTGTTCGCATTTGTTTCCCTCGGGGAAAAAATTAAAAAAAAATTAACGGTAATTCTCATCTACTTGAAACTTGCACACCATTACACTACAATTGAATGAGCTTCAAGAATGCGCATTCAGAAATTTTCTAAAAACGATAGTTTCGAAAATTGATAAAAATTTGATTATTTTAACTTAAAAATTTTTATAATTATACATATGTATGTGGTTTGTGTTATATTTTGGACTACGTTATAAATGAAAAATGAAAAAGCTCTTTCATATACAAAGTTGATAATGACATATCATTTTCATTTATTTGTGAATATAAGACCATCTTCCGGTCATTTATAGTACAAAATATTATTACATTAAAATTTGTATAAACATTTAAGTAAACAGGAACAATAGAATTTAAATCTTAATATTAACAGCCTTCATAGAAGAAAAAGCACATAACATGATTATATCAGCAAATATAGACAAATAAACCACATGATTAAAATAAAGAACAAGATATATAAATACTACAATATCACAATACTACGATATTACAATAGGTGGCCAATTCAGCTCGATTATGATGAAAAAAAATTATAAATAATTTGTCTATAGTTTCTTTCGTTTATACAGTTTCTTACAGTAGCTGGAATAGAGTTCCAAGTGCGTATGGTGTTAACAAAAAACAGTCGAGTTGATGGAACAAAGTTGAAATTTGGAACAATAAGATTATTTAAACGGTTAGATCTAGGAAACATAAGTTTTTCGTATAAGTAGGATGTTATTTTTGTGGCAATTAGTTTTACAAGAAAAATACAACTCCTAGCCTTCAGTAATTATGGATATCACAGCCCAGAAGCAATGACTTCCAAGCAGAAACATGGTCAAACTTACTTAGACCGTATACATAGCGTGTTATATGATTGAAGGCTATATCAATTTTATGGGCAGAACAAGAGTCTAGTTTATTGTATATTAACTCTGAATAAGTGATTATCGGCAACAGTAGCTGAATGGCCAGTTTTTTACGTATAACGGCTGGTTGGTGTAAACATTGACGATTGCCTTAAATTGCGTAGAGTACCGTATACCCTCCCTACCATAAAATTAATATGATCTGTGCATGTAAGGCTAGAATTTACCACAAAGCCAAGATTTTTTACTTTGTTAACTATTTTTATCAAATTATTATCGATATATATGGCTGGGAGGTTACCAATTTCTTCTTTCTAGAGATTGGCAAAACATAAGATTTACTAGTGTTGAGGCAAAGACCATTTTTACTAGCCCAGCGAGAAATACTAAGTAAGTCAGCATTTAATTTATGCACGGGATTTGAACTCATTTTGTAAATTTGTTTATTTTTTCACAAGCTTTTGACCAAAGACACAAACAGTAGACGCTATTACACTATCAAAAGTGACCACTCACGGCGTTGCCATCGAGAAAAAATGTATGCAATTTTATCTTGGGGTGGTATTTTCAACAAAGTCGTGAATTAAATAAGTTAAGTGATTTTTGTTGAAGCTTTATTTGAACCGAACCGAACCATTTTTTGGGTGGTTTTCGGTTCGGTTTTTTGGAGTTAAGAAAAAAAAACGGTTCGGTTCGAAACGGTTTGCAGCCCTGATTATTATCGCCTTTTACAATCCTCATACCGCGGGCCTCACCCCTAAATGTAAATTTGTACATATGTGATAGTGTAGATTAACTTTTGTGGATTAATTGAGGATAAGGGCATATCAGTATGTAATAAAAAAACACCCACCTGCACTTACTTTACTACTACTAAATTTTTCGTCTGATCACTTCCATTGTAAGTTCGATTCTAAACATTTGGAGCCCAAATAGGAAGTCGGCATAGAGCGAAAGTTCCGACGAATCGGAATCGAAGCTATGTTATATCGCAGCTGTAAGCACGCTCTTTCAAGCACAAACATGGACAATATTGCACACCGGCTGATTTCATACCTACAACATATGTATACATTATTTACCTATATACTATTAGTAAGAAGTATATAACTAAACGATCATCAGCTTTTGATTAGGTATATGTAATCTTTAAGATCATAACATTACCAGGTAAGCAGCTACAAAACACAGAAACGCAATTCTAATGTGTTGATAGTCGTTCACTTGTTACCTTTCATGGCACCGATATATGACGTTTTGTTGCGTTCAACAACCAACTCATTGGCAAATTTTGCCAACGGATCACAAACCTTATGACCTCTGCTTCCCTTGACTTTAGTACATATATTTTTTCTAGGGCACTTTACTGCGTGCCTTCTAGCTTTTTATGCGATCGATAGTTGTGTGACTGTTGCTTTGAGAAATCGCACCGAGGCGGTTACTACATTGCTGCTGTACGAGAAAGACAAAGTTTATGGCCTGAGTTGCCCTGCATGTTATGTATGTATATAAGAATGCATATATATTTATGTATTTAGTCGGTTGTCAGTCTCTGCACGTTGTATGTATCGAATCTTTTTTCCGTATGCTTGTTTGAATTGCGAAAAATAATCTAAAAATACTTGGTTATGGTGACGGCTCAGGTCGCGCGGTCGTCGCATTCGAGACATATTCTAATTTGTATTTGTGAGAACATACTCACTGCATAAACATTTGTCCCTGTGACAGTGCGTTTCTTTTTATACTCAGTTGAGCAGAGCTCACAGAGTATATTAAGTTTGATTGGATAACGGTTGGTTGTACATATATAAAGGAATCGAGATAGATATAGACTTCCATATATCAAAATAATCAGGATCGAAAAAAATTTGATTGAGCCATGTCCGTCCTCGTCCGTCCGTTAACACGATAACTTGAGTAAATTTTGAGGTATCTTGATGAAATTTGGTACGTAGGTTCCTGAGCACTCATCTCAGATCGCATTTAAAATGAAACGATATCGGACTAAACCACGCCCACTTTTTCGATATCGAAAATTTCGAAAAACCGAAAAGTGCGATAATTCATTACAAAAGACAGATAAAGCGACGAAACTTGGTAGATGGGTTGAACTTATGACGCACAATAGAAAATTAGTAAAATTTTGGACAATGGGCGTGGCACCGCCCACTTTAAAAGAAGGTAATTTAAAACTTTTGCAAGCTGTAATTTGGCAGTCGTTGAAGATATCATGATGAAATTTGGCACGAATGTTACTCCTATTACTATATGTACACTTAATAAAAATTAGCAAAATCGGAGAAGGATCACGCTCACTTTTAAAAAAAATTTTTTTTAAAGTAAATTTTAACAAAAAATTTAATATCTTTACAGTATATAAGTAAATTATGTCAACATTCAACTCCAGTAATGATATGGTGCAACAAAATACAAAAATAAAAGAAAATTTCAAAATGGGCGTGGCTCCGCCCTTTTTCATTTAATTTGTCTAGGATACTTTAACGCCATAAGTCGAACAAAAATTAACCAATCCTTTTGAAATTTGGTGGGGGCATAGATTTTATGACGCTAACTGTTTTCTGTGAAAATGGGCGAAATCGGTTGATGCCACGCCCAGTTTTTATACACAGTCGTTCGTCTGTCCTTCCGCATGGCCGTTAACACGATAACTTAAGCAAAAATCGACATATCTTTAATGAACTTAGTTCACGTGCTTACTTGAACTCACTTTATCTTGGTATGAAAAATGAACGAAATCCGACTATGACCACGCCCACTTTTTCGATACCGAAAATTACGAAAAATGAAAAAAATGCCATAATTCTATACCCAAATACGAAAAAAGGGATGAAACATGGTAAGGTAATTGGATTGTTTTATTGACGCGAAATATAACTTTAGAAAAAACTTTATAAAATGGTTGTGACACCTACCATATTAAGTAGAAGAAAATGAAAAAGTTCTGCAGGGCGAAATAAAAAACCCTTAAAATCTTGGCAGATATTACATATATAAATAAATTAGCGGTATCCAACAGATGATGTTCTGGGTCACCCTGGTCCACATTTTGGTCGATATCTGGAAAACGCCTTCACATATACAACTACCACCACTCCCTTTTAAAACTCTCATTAATACCTTTAATTTGATACCCATATCGTACAAACTCATTCTAGAGTCACCCCTGGTCCACCTTTATGGCGATATCTCGAAAAGGCGTCCACCTATAGAACTAAGCCCCACGCCCTTTTAAAATACTCATTAACACCTTTCATTTGATACCCATATCGTACAAACATATTCTAAAGTCACCCCTGGTCCACCTTTATGGCGATATCTCGAAAAGGCGAACACCTATAGAACGAAGGCCCACTCCCTTTTAAAAATACTCATTAGCACCTTTCATTTGATACCCATATCGTACAAATAAAGTCTAGAGTCACCCCTGGTCCACCTTTATTGCGATACCTCGAAAAGGCGTCCACCTATAGAACTAAGGCCACTCCCTTTTAAAATACTCATTAACTCCTTTCGTTTGATACCCATATTGCACAAACGAATTCTAGAGACACCCCTGGCCCACCTTTATGGCGATATCTCGAGACGGCGTCCACCTATGGAACTAAGGATTACTCCCTTTTAAAATACTCACTAACACCTTTCTTTTGATACCCATATTGTACAAACAAATTCTAGGGTCACCCCTGGTCCACCTTTATGGCGATACCTCGAAACGGCGTCCACCTATGGAACTAATGATTACTCCCTTTTAGAATACTCATTAACACCTTTCATTTGATACCCATATCGTACAAACACATTCTAGAGTCACCCCTGGTCCACCTTTATGGCGATATCTCGAAAAGGCGACCACCTATACAACAACCACCACTCCCTTTTAAAACCCTCATTAATACCTTTAATTTGATACCCATATCGTACAAACACATTCTAGAGTCACCCCTGGTCCACCTTTATGGCGATATTTCGAAACGGCATCCACCTATAGAACTAAGGCCCCACTCCCTTTTAAAATACTCATTAACACCATTCGTTTGATGCCCATATTGTACAAACAAATTCTAGGGTCACCCCTGGTCCACCTTTGTGGCAATATCTCGAAACGGCGTCCACCTATGGAACTAAGGATAACTCCCTTTTAAAATACTCATTAACACCTTTCATTTGATATCCCATATCGTACAAACGCATTCTAGAGTCAACCCTGATCCACCTTTATGGCTATATCCCTAAATGGCGTCCACCTATAGAACTATGGCCCACTCCCTCATAAAATACTCATTAGTGCCTTTCATTTGATACACATGTCATATAAACACATTCCAGGGTTTCCCTCGGTTCATTTTCCTACATGGTTATTTTCCCTTATGTTGTCACCATAGCTCTCAACTGAGTATGTAATGTTCGGTTACACCCGAACTTAACCTTCCTTACTTGTTTAGAATAATGTATTTGTTTTATGAGAGCTCGATTTTTGTTATATGAAATAATATAAATATACTCGAGATCGTCATATGAACATAAAGTCTATTTATAACTGGTCAGTGCAAGGAACTAAGTAGAGGATAGGAAAGTAAATGTTAGATTAACGACAAAGCGTAGGTTACATTTTAGGCGTGTCTTAGAGCGGGCCAACTTGGCTATAATTTGTGTGGTACAATGGGGCATTCATTAGCCTAGAACTCTTATCCTTCTGGTACATATTTTGTTTTAATCTTAATGATCTGTTGAGGATCTATAAACGTGAAATCAACAGGTCGAAGAGGACGAAAGCGGCGAGACTGAGGAAAGTCCTATCGAAGGTAGATGGGGTCCAGGGTCTGATAAAAAGGGACTACGGAGATCGTTTGCACAGTAGTGAAGAGTCCCTTGAGGCACTACTTAACACAAACTTCTCATCAGGGGATGATGCGAAAGAACTATGTAACATCGTTTACACTGCTAATACAGGCCGAGAGATACCAGGATTGGTGGCAAATACCAATTTTGAAAGGGCAAGAAAAAAGGTTTGCCAAATTCAAATCGCCAGGTCTAGATGGAATATTCACTAGTATGCTGCAGATGACAGTTCGAACTGAACCACTTCCCGCAATCTTGGAGAACGGCTCGAGTACTCTTCATATTAGAGATATACGCCGCCGATTAGGGACGTTTTTCGCACGCCGCCGCGCGCGTTCGGCGCGTTACTATATTTTCTACTATTTTAAGACTGTCTAGGCCATTTATTGTTCATCTCGAAAATTGGTCCGATATGATCGACATGGTATCAGGGGATGCGCATCACTGCCAGTTATAAAAATCCAATTGCGAAATTTAACACTTTCTAGCCATTCAAAAGTTATTTGAGAAAACAGGCGCCTTCAACGCCAGGTTAACCCTGATTTCGCATCATCGAGTTCACCAAGTTATTAAAACAAAGCACTAAAAGAAACGTTATACAAAAAATTTAAATGCTCACTTCGCATAATTTTTTCAAAAAATTAATAAAGTACAATGAATTTGAATAAAGTGTCCCAAGTCGAACATATGTATTTTCAAATTGTCCTCAAGTTCTTAAAAAAGCAAGTTACCCGAAAAAGGTGCCGAATTTTATATCATTGGCTGAAAGAATAAGCGAAATCAGTGATGCAAAATCCTTTAGTAGGCTCCAGTGGTTTAAATTCTCCTTGAAATGATCATCAGCTCATACTTAAGTTGCATAGACATATCTTCAACACGTATGAGAAGGGTTTGAAAAATCAGTTTATTTGCTGAACTATAACATAGCGTCTGAAATCTTAATTTTTATTTTTACACTTCATCATTCAACACCCAAGTCTCCCGGTTTTACACTTCCTAAAGTTGGCGGCCCTATCCCCAACTAGTACCTTGGAGTGAATCACATTGGATATAGCCTATCAAACATGTTTAAATATGACCTACACGTGACGGCTCCTGTTAAAAATGTCAATACGTAGGCACATTTTTAAACCAGGTTAGGCTATGTCCTTCGCAAGAACACGCAAAATGGTGAAGCAAAAGCTTTCTCAAGACAGTCGAATAAATGACAGGGTGTTCTGCTACTCTAACGTAGGGGATAGTCGAGCTAGTCTGAAAACTGAAGGCGGTCATCCATAATGAGCTCTTATATCATAAGGCCGGAAACGAAGACTATTGAAGCAAATTTATCGAACACAAACTGCAACTTTGGTCTACATTTTAAAACTTTTATCCACGGTCCTTGTAAGTTTAAATTATGTAGATGCGCCAAGGATTATACGATTTTCATCCATGAGTTACGCAATGATATCCACTTAGACTACTTACGATGTCGGCATCCTTGGCAGAATAGTTACTCCCTAACGTTTCAAGATGTTTTTTGGTGTAGTTCGGAAGCATAGCGCTACAAAAACATCCGTCAGAAAGTCTTCGGAGCTACACCTAGAGCTTCTAGGAAAGTAATGTCGACGAAGGTATGAGTTCGAAGTCCAGTCCTATGGATTCTGTGCTGGCATATGGTGTGAGGGTCATGACGCGTGGCAGCGACTGGTGGTCGGGATTGCTACTGTTCGCACGTCGGGAATTGCAGCTCTTAGAAACAGCCGAAAAAACTGAAGGAGCCCTTTGGCGCGATCAACAATAAGCCATCATTAATGCTAATCGTTAAAACTGTGCCACGAGAGTCATGAATATTAGTAGATAATTTATAGCAACCGTAAGTCGTCTTTGTGCGTAGCCAAAATGATTTAAAGAAATCGTGCCGACGACGGATATTAGAGTTAGCCCAGAACATCTCCTTCGGAGAAACTACGCTACAAAAGTGTGACTCTTTTAAGTATTTCTCCCTCTCTGCAAGGAGCTACTCTCGAAATTTTTTGAACGATCCACGAGATTTTGAGGCAAAAACCACGGATCTTTCCGAAAGGGCCGAAACGTCGACTTCCTTAAATATATATAAAAAAAACCTTTCCCGATATTATTTTTTTAAATTTTCGCTTTACTAGCCTCCCAGATCTTCATCCGCAAATTAATGATATTGTTACAGATTGTCAAACATACCATTGACGTCAGCAGTATGTTTCCATATTCATTAGTTGTGGGCAATAAGATACTTTGAAGTCCAGCGATTCAATTCAGAGGTTTACGCCGATTACTTTGTCGGCGCGCCGGCCATGCCGCCGCCGCCGGTATATAATAGAGCCTACGCCACCGCCGCCGATTAAGTGACCGGCGTAAACCTCTACTTCATACCGAAAATGGAAAAAACCAGTCATCTGAATTCGAAAGACTACAGTCCTATTAGTTTCACATATTTTCAACTCAAAGCCCTAGGAGATTACTGCTTGCATAGGGTAGTCATAAACACAGAGAAAGCCGTGGAAAATCTTTGCTCGGGCGAAATGAATAGCGGGGAAACCCAAATTTATTCACTTATATTTTACAGACGAAAGAGAGAAAAACAAAATGTAAGTAATTTTTTTGTTTTCAAATTTGATATTCTTATAATTAATTATATGTACTTTTATTATTAGGAGTAAATCAATAAATAATGCACAATCGGAAATGCTGTTTGACAAGATGATCGGGAAAAAGTGCCGGACTTCTGGAAGCAGCTTACTTTATGTTTAAATAGCCTTGGTCCACATGTTAAGGGTGAAGCTGAGTGAAAAAAAGTAAAATTCCTTTATTGCTAAATATGTAAATTCTATTTTTTATGACAACGTATCTTTTTCTAGGTATGGAGTAACCAAAAAAGATGTGTACGAAAGAAGGCGTCTAAAAATGCAATTTATGCGAAGGGGACAGGAGGCGCGCCCAACATCGTGCAACTCCTAGTATTCCGAACTTTGTAAAAAAATCGTGTGCAGTTTGACGTTGCTCTTCTAAAGTCGGCCAAATTATCCATTGTGGGCAAAGCCACGGTTCCAAAATGTTCAGCACCTCTTAAAGTACCTCACAGAAACAAGATTGGCTAACATCCACTTCCTGGTCCTTTCCAACGACTTTTTAATGTCCTCAATCTGCGAAAAAATGAAGACATGCGCTCAATTTTACAATTCGTGGAACTCCAAATTTTTGCTTCAACGGTGGCGAGGAGTTGGTAAGAATATCTAGCAAATATTGAATGCCGGCTTCCCAACAAACATTTAGGTTAGAAAACGATTAGAACACGAATCGAATTCTAATGCATTTCTCTAAGGTAGAAGGTTAGAGGACGATTTGCGAAACTGTCGTGAATTATAGCATTCTCGACAAAAAGGGTACTTCGTTCTCGATATCGAGAAAAGGGTTAGAATTCTAATCGAATTCTAACGTCAAATTCTAATGAGTTTCTAATGAGAATTTTGAAGTTATACGCAATTAATTCAATTATTTAAAATCAGCGAAATTTTCATTGTTTCATTATATCAAATATGTTTATTTGGTTATAATCTTATGTATTAAGAATGAACATATTTCAAAGGCTTTTTCTATTATAATAAAAATCAAACGTACTTAAAGATTGAGCTCAGCGTTGTTTGAGGTACAGATGAGGAAGCGCTTTCGTCATGCCATTCAAATAGCACTTCAATAATCTGCTTGCTTTCCTTTTTAACTTTTTTTGATTCATTTTCACTTACTAGTATTTATATTATAAATAAAAAAACTAATTTCGCAACTTGTAATATGTCCACTGTTTTTATTTTGTTTGTATAACACTAGGAATGAGTGATCATGTCGTGCAAATAATCGATAACTGTGACAATAATCATAACATCGCATTTCTAGTGTTATTCGAATCGTTTTCACAGTCGAATTCTAACCTAGTTCTCTAACCTAGTTTTCGATTCGAAATGCATGAGAGAACTACGTTAGAATTCTAATGTAAAATTACAATATTTCTCTAAAGTTAGAAACTGTGTTTGCTAGGTTGTTTAGCCTGTATTATTGCCGAAAACAAATTGAAAAGAAGTTTACTTTTTATTCAAAAGTGCTGAAAATAGTAATTTTAAATTACAGTGGATCATTATCTCCAAGGGTTAGAACAGTCCCTTAATTGCCTCCAAATCGTTTCCACATTTATATTCTCCTCGCGCTCAATCAATACCAACCTAAGTCCAATACTAAACATTTTTATATAAATTTTTTTAACTCTATTTTTGCTGTCTTTTAAGGAAATATGTGCTGCTTACAAAGTTTACACAATTGCAAGTAAATCATTTGTTCACTGCAACTTCACAACAGAGCATCAGCTGTTTCGAAGTGAACTTTTGTTCGCCCGAAATTGCCGATAGGCGGAAAAGGTTCAGCCGAACAAAAAGTGAAGGCGAACACTTTTCCGTGTGAACTTCGCGATAAGGGTGATTATTTCTATTGTGTACAATCGAAATAAAATAACAGTATGTTGCAACGTTAACGGTGTTTTTTTGAGCTGGATGAAAAAATTTGAAAAATTCTGAAAAACGTCTTTCGTAAGCTAGAAAAGAAGAAAAACTTTCAGCCAACTCTAAGGGGTCGGGCTCAAAATTGGTCGAAATGGGATGGAATACCCATATATAACTGCTGCGACTTCAGTTTCATGTTCAGCTTCAATATCTGAAGCTTCAAATTCCGACTCATTTTCCACTTCTGAGGCACAATCACTATAGTCGTTGTCATTATCGTTTTCAATTTCCTCGGCCAAAGCATTTGCAGCCAACTCATAAAATTTCGGATCTCTACGTGGCACATTATATAAATAAATCTATTTTCATTTTTACTAAATAAATACACGTTTTCACGGATAACACCGAATTCATATAACACGTGCAAAGTGAGAAAATAAAAATATTTTGGAAAACGGGGCTTCAAACACAAAACAGCAAAGAAAGCCATGCACAAACCGAAAATAAAGTAGGCCGATGCATGCCAACGAATTTAATCACTACGCTATTTACTTAAGGGTCTGGCCAGACACATCAGTACTCAATATGACTTTGACACTGAAAAATTCAAATTAATAAATATTTACAAATGTTTATAAATGTATGTATGAAAAAAATATGCTAAAATACATAACGAAGGATATCAAGAAGCGTTAAAACATAAACTCATCTCCTGGCATAGAAATAGTGAATTAAAGTTCAAAAAGGTCTGGCTGGACCCATCAGTACAAATGAGGGTTAATAAGAAAAGAAGTGCTGCCATGAATTTGTTAAAACAAATGATCCCATTGAACGGATGAACAATTCAAATACATAACCTCAGATGATGAAGAAGATTGTCACATTGGCGGCGGCCGTCGTGCGGTACTGACGTGCTTCGCCTACCACACCGAAGGTTCTAGGTTCAACTTCCGGGCAAAGTAACATCAAACATTTAGAAACAATTTTTTCCAACTAGAAACAAGTTTTTCTAATCGAGTTTCAAACTGTCAATTTTTAAGTAACTTCCTATTAAGCTACAAACGTGAAACTTCTTAGATAGGTTAAGACACCGCGACAAGTGAAAAAAAAAGTTCCTTAAGAAAAATCTTACGGAACGAAGGGTATCGCGCAATTAATTTTTAAGAGACTTCCCACTGAGCTACAATTTCCATCCGTACTTTTATGTATGTATGTACTATCCTTTACCCGCGGCCCCGTCTGCTATTCACGTTAGACTGCTTATCGGTTGGGCGGGCACCACGTCTTGCAGGGTAGCAAGATCTTTCTGGCCGAAAGTGGATGGCAGGAGGTCTGCTGAAATAATTGAGTTCACTAAGGCTCACCTATCAATGGTCATTGGGGTTTTGACAGGGCACTGTCCCATGGGTATCCATGTGGTACATCTCAATATAATGGAAACTACATCCTGCTGCAGCTATATGGAGGATAATGAGGTGGAATCACCAAATCACTTTATGCTTGATTGCCCAGCTTTTGCCAGAACTAGGCGAAAGTACTTCGACTCACTTGGATCTCTCGAGGATTTATCCAAAGTTGAGATCGGTATCATTCGGAGCTTTATCGTTGCTACCCAATGATTCTCTAAGTAGCTAGATCTAAGTCACCGTTATTTTTGGTGTATGTGGTATCACAACGGACCTTCGTGTTGTCCAAGTGAGCTATCCTTATCAGGGCAGCTACCACCTAACCTATCCTATCCTATCCTAGACTGCTTATCCCGGACGGATCCCAAAAACCATCGAGAAATTATCCCGGAAGCCTCGCCACCTGATCCCGAAAAAGTCTCGAAATGACCCTGACGGGAATTCAGATGAATCCCGAAAACCATCCATAAAATATCCCGGAAGGGTCCCAAAATTATCCCGAAATAGTCCCGAAAAAGACCCGAAATGACCCTGACGGGATCTCGGATGGATCCCGAAAACCATGCAGAAAGTATTTCCCAAAAAAGTCCCGAAATGCCACTGATAATTTTTTTTAAATTGTTTAGATCTCGATCTGCCAGATGCCAAAAATTATTAATTTAGTAGAAAATTATTCGAGTTATAACAATTTATAGATTTTGCATCAGAGGGGAAAGGGGGAGGGGGCGGAGGCTGTAACTGCTCACTTTTAAGCCCTAGGCTATTGGCTATACGTATGCGTGTTTCATCTGAATCCGTCCAGCCGTTCTTGCGTGATTGAGTTACAAAAACAAACGTCTGGACATCCAAACTTTCGAATTTATAATATTAACTAGAAGACCCGGCAGACGTTGTCCTGCCTAAATTTGGCCTATCTGCATACATTTTAATAAGCCTTTTCCGTCTGACTCTGCTCCATCTTCACTTTTTCCTAATCCTTTTATTCACTTCTCCCTCCGTCTTTTTCGCTTCATCTATCTCCATCTCCGTCTCATTCTATCTCTTTCTCAATCTCCTTCTCTCTTTCTCTTCTCTCAATTTCTTCTTATTCTTCTGCATCCCTTATTGCCTGTCCCAGAGGGTGGTATGTATTTTATTCCAGTCTCAGTCCCAGTCCTAGTCCTAATCCCAGTCCCAGTCCGTCCCTGGATAATATATTACTCTGTACTAAAGCACTCATCAACAGCTTTCATTTGATATTCATATTGTATAAACACTGTCTAGGCATGCACTGGCCCACGTTTTGGCCTATATCTCGAGACCCTAGTCACCCAGGTGTATGAACCGTGGACCCGGGCACCCCTAGAATGTGCTTATACAATATGGATATCAAATGAAAGCTGTTGATGAGTGCTTTAGTACAGGGTAGTTTTCATACCTATCGGTGACTAGGGTCTCGAGATATAGGCCAGAACGTGGACCCGGGCACCCCTAGAATGTGTTTATACAATATGGATATGAATATGGAAATGAAAACTGTTGATGAGTGCTTTAGTACAGGGTAGATTTCATACCTATTGGTGACTAGGGTCTCGAGATATAGGCCAAAACGTAGACCCGGGCACCCTAGAATGTGTGTGTATTTTGGATATCAAATGAAACTGTTGCTGAGAGCTTTTAAGTAATTTTCATTGTGATATTCGATTTAGTCGCATCAACCTGGCAAAACTGATAAATATGCATGCGAAGCCGAAATAAAGACATGAATTAATAATACCTACATACCTATTTACATACGCCCTATTCGATTTGCCTGAATTTGGTATATAAATTTGCCTATATTAGTATTTCCGATGCTTTTTTCCGGGAAGTAGACCAGAGACGGACTGGGACTGGGATTAGGACTGCGACTGAGACTGAGACTCGGAGTGGGGCTGGGACTGAGACTCGGAATGGGACTGGAACAAAATACATACCACCCTCTGGGACTGGCAATAAGATATGAAGAAGAATGAGAAAAACTTGAGAGAAGAGAAAAGAGAGAAGGAGACTGAGAAAGAGATAGAATGAGACGAAGATGGAGATAGATGAAGCGAAAAATACGAGGGAGGAGTGAATACAAATATTAGGAAAAAGTGTAGAGGGGCGAGGGAGAGTTAGACGGAAAAGCTTATTAAAATGTATGCAGATATACAAATTTAGGACAGAACAACGCCTGCCGGGTCTGCTAGTCTATAATATAAAAATAAGTCGGGTTTTCCTTCCTGACGCTATAACTCCAGAACGCACTAACCGATTTCCACGGTTTTGCATTCGTTGGAAAGGTCCCGGGCCCCATGAGGTTTATAGCAAAGAAAATTCAGGATCCACGCACAGGGTCTCGAGATATAGGCCAAAACGTGCACCCGGGTACCCCTAGAATGTGTTTATAGAATATGGATATCAAATGAAAGCTGTTGATTAGTGCTTTAGTAGAAGGTAATTTTCATACGCCTGGGTGACTAGGGTCTCGAGATATAGGCCAAAACGTGGACCCGGGTACCCCTGGAATGTGTTTATAAAATATGGATACCAAATGAAAGCTGATGAGTGCTTTAGTATAAGATAATTTTCATACCCCTGGGTGACTAGGGTCTCGAGATATAGGCCAAAACGTGCACCCGGGTACCCTCTAGAATGTGTTTATAGAATATGGATAACAAATGAAAGCTGTTGATGAGTGCTTTAGTAGAGGGTAATTTTCATACCCCTGGGTGACTAGGGTCTCGAGATATAGGCCAAAACGTGGGCCCGTGAACGCCTAGATAGTGTTTTTACATTATGGTTAGCAAATGAAGCTGTTGATGAGTGCTTTAGTATACGGGAGGTTTTCATACCTATTGGTGAATAGGGTCTCGAGATATAGGCCAAAACGTGGATCAGGGTAACACTAGGATGTGTTTTCACATTATGGGTATCAAATTGAAGCTGTTGATGTGCGCTTTAGTACAGAGTAAGTTTTACACCGCTGGCCAAAACATGGACCCGGATACCCCTAGAATCTGTGTGTATTATGGATATCAAATGAAAACTGTTGCTGAGGTAATTTTTATTGTGATATTCGATTTAGTCGCATCAACCTGCAAAACTGATAAATATGCATGCGAAGCCGAAATAAAGACATGAATTAATCATACCCACATACCTATTTATATACTTCCTACTCGATTTGCCTCAAATTTGGTATATAAATTTGCCTATATAAGTATTTACGATACTTTTTTCCGGGAAGTAGACCAGGGACGGACTGGGACTGCGATTAGGACTAGGACTGGGACTGAGGCTGAGACTGAGACTCGGAGTGGGGCTGGGACTGACACTCGGAATGGGAATGGAACAAAATACATACCACCCTCTGGGACTGGCAATAAGATATGAAGAATAATGAGAAAAACTTGAGAGAAGAGAAAAGAGAGAAGAAGACTGAGAAAGAGATAGAATGAGACGAAGATGGAGATATATGAAGCGAAAAATACGGAGGGAGAGTGAGTACAAAGATTAGGAAATAGTGTAGGGGGCGAGGGCAGAGTTAGATGGAAAAAGCTTATTAAAATGTATGCATATAGACCAAATTTAGGGCAGAACAACGTCTGCCGGGTCTGCTAGTAAATTAATAAAAAAAATCTTAAGTTAAACGGTTTTATTGAAAACAATACTCACATGAAGTAATAATAATACTAAAAGCTAGAAAATAATTAGGTAGGTCCTATGTACTAGTCATCACACTCCTCATCAATCTAGGGCGTTGAACAGACAATTAAATAAAAGCGTTGGGCACGTGAAGTTTCTAAAAATGTGAGGCGTAACTAGTATAACCTGATTAAGGTTCAGTTGGTCTTACTTATGACTATCAATAAAAATTTTACGCGTCGTTTGACCTTATTTGATGCAGTTTTTTCTTTTCTCCTGTCAAGAAAAATATTTGCAGAAAAAGCAGCCTTAGCACATGTTTAACAACAATAATAATAATTGGAGGTTGTGGGAGCGCACTGCCCTCAAGTGGCCCAATGACACCGGGCTAATCCCGTAATCCTGTTCATTATTATACTCAGCGTGCTTTGCACACCGAGTATATTAGCTTTGATTGGATAACGGTTGGTTGTACAGGTATAAAGGAATCGAGATAGACATAGACTTCCATATAGCAAAATCATCAGTATCGAAAAAAAATTTGATTGAGCCATGCCGGTCCGTGAGTCCGTTAACATGATAAGTAAATATTGAGATATCTTCACTAAATTTGGTACACGAGCTCATCTGGACCCAGGATAGATTGGTATTGAAAATGAGCGAAATATTGAGATATCTTCACCAAATTTGGTACGCGAGCTTATATGGACCCAGAATAGATTGGTATTGAAAATGAGCGAAATCGGATGATAACCACGTCCACTTTTATATATATAACATTTTGGAAAACACAAAAAACCTGATAATTTAGTAAATAATATACCTAGAATCTTGAAATTGACATTGAGACTCAAGATAAAAATTTGGAAACATTTTTTAATAAAATTAATTTTACAAATATTACTTTACTTACTTTACTTAATTGGCGTTTAACCGTCTAAACGGTTATGGCCGTCCAACAAGGCGCGCCAGTCGCTCCGCCAACTGGCTCCAATTGGTCACACCAAGGGAGTTAAAATCGTTTTCCACCTGGTCCTTCCAACGGAGTGGGGGCCGCCCTCTACCTCTGCTTCCATAGGCGGGTTCCGATAGAAACACTTTCTTGGCGGAGCATCATCATTCATTCGCATAACATGGCGCAGCCGCTGCGTTTTAATTCGCTGGACTATGTTGATATCTGCGTATAGCTCGTACAGCTCATCATTAAATCTTCTTCGGTACTCGCCATCGCCAACGCGGAGAGGTCCATAAATCTTTCGAAGAACTTTTCTCTCGAACACTCCCAAAGCCGCTTCATCTGCTGTTGTCATGGCCCAAGTGACTTGTAGAGTATGATTTTCGTTCGCCGAGAGAGGACTTTACTTTTCAATTGCCTAGCAAAGTAGCATTTATTGGCAAGATTGATTCTTCGCTGGATTTCAGTGCTGATGTTGTTGCTAGTGTTGATGCTGGTTTCCAAATAAACGAAGTCTTTTACTATTTCGAAATTATGGCTGCCAACCGTAGCGTGGTTGCTAAGGCGCGTATGCGCTGACTCTTTGCTCGATTTAATTTTAATTTAATTTAATTTATTTATTATTACGGCTGTTTAGGCCTAAAACTTAAACTACTAAGTACAATTCATTATTATATCACTTATTTCTATTGAATATGCTGTTGGAATGCCATGTGATTCCGATCAGCATATTTACTGGCGTGACAAACGGACGAGTCTGGGAGCCAGTCATTTAAGGAAGGTTGGAAAGGACGCGTTTCCAATCCTCCAGTGCTCCCAGCTTAAGGCAACAAAATTTTGAACTTATATTTTTCAATTATATTTGTATTTTAAGCTGTCGGAATGTATTGGTCTCCGATCAACACATGACAGCAGGTACTTCGTTTTGTCCTCATTCACCATCAAACAATTATTATTAATCATAAATCAAAAATTGTTAAACCTATCGTAACAAAATTCGGCCTTTACTGTAGGTAATACTTTGAAGAAAAATTAACGAAATCGGTTAAGGACCACGCCCACTTTTATATAAAAAATTTTTAAAAGGGTTGTGGATGAATAAAGTAAGCTATATCTTTACAAAAAGAGCTTTATATGAATGGTATTTCATTTCCCAAGTGTATTTATAACAATAAATAGGAAAACTTCAAATTTAAAAAATGGGCGTGATACCGCCCCTTTTGTGCCTAAGCAATTTTCTATGTTTCGGGAGTCATAACTCGAAGAAAAATTAACGGATCGTAATGAAATTGTGTACACATATTTTGCTCATAGCAGAAAATATTTTTAGTAAAAATGGATGGGATTGGTTAAAGACCACGGGAACTTAGATATAAAACAAGTTTAAAAGGTTCGTAGACAAGAATAATAAGCTATAACTCAGCAAAAAATAGTTTTGAATCAATGATATTTCACTTATCAAGTTTTATTGTAAGAGGAAAATTGAAGAATAACGGGCGGTGCCACGTGTTATGTAGAAAAGGAATTTATCTGAAATGAAATGTACAATTGTACCTCATGCTAAGTATATAATGTTTGGTTACACGCGACCTTAGACACCTTTACTTGTTTATTTATTTATTTTATTATTTATAATTTTTTTATTTTTTTTGGCCGAGTCATTGATGGAGTGGTTTGTTAAGCGTCGAGATCTAAAACTGCTCAGCTACAGAAGAAATATCATCAGCTGAGGGTAAAACTAAACTAATAGAATATGGAAACAAACATATACAGCATTAACGATTAACAGAGATAAGAACAGTCTTTTTTATAGAAAAAAGGGAGTCCGACATATCAAATATGTTTGAGTGAGAGTTATAATCTCGGCACAACCTTTCCGGTGTAAGTTCGTTAAGTTCGAAATTCGTTCTACATTGTTTTAAAAGAAGAGTTTTGGAGTGTCTCGTAGTGCGACAGGGAACACTAAAGTTCACTTCGTTCAGAAGAAATGGGCTTCAAATCGATCCATTCAGTAGTTTTGTCATAAATATTACGCCAAGCATTTCCCTACGACTAGCAAGAGTTGGAAGATTGATAAGTTTTAATCGATTAGTGTAAGGTGGAAGATTACATAAAGAGTACCACTGGAAATTCCTTAAGGCAAATGGTAAAAACTGTTTTTGTATTGATTCGAGCCTGTCAGTATGGACTTAAAAACGCGGATTTCAGACTATTGAGCCATACGTAGGGGTCGCTAAACTCTTTTGACCACCTTTTCACAAATGCTAAGACACCTTTAGCTCTATTGACAATGGCACTTATATGAGTGTTGAAGCTAAGTTTGTGGTTCATTGTGACTCCCAAGTCTACAAAACATTAACACTTTCAAGGTTTTGGTTGTTAATTGTGTAGAAGCCGGTTGTAAACTCCTACGCGAAAAACACATAAATTTAAGTTGTTTTAAGATTAAGCGGCATGTGGTTCACATTGCACTAAGCAGCTAAGCTATTTAAATCCGTCTGACGTAAAGAACGTTCTTCAAATAAGTCTTAAAAAATTTTACATCATCAGCATACATCAAGATTTTAGAATATTTTATAGCTGCCGAGATATCATTTATAAATAGTAAAAACAGAATCGGGCCAAGATGGCTGCCCTGTGGAAGACCAGAGGTGGAACTAATGATACTCGAAAACATATTTTTAAAGATTACCCTTTATGTTCTGCCACAGAGATAGGAAGAAATCCAAAGAGTGAGACTAGGTTGAAACCCAAGCATGTCGAGTTTATATACAAGTAAAGAGTGGCATCCTTTATCGAATGCTTTTCTAAAATCGGTGTATATAACATCGGTGTGAAGATTTTCTCTGGACCCGCTCGAAATGTGAGCTGTGAACACAAGTAAATTAGTAATGGTTGATTTGCGCTTACAAAACTCATGCTAAGAACTTGCAATTAATGTTGAAATCGAAAATGTTAGGTAATTTGTAAAGATTACTTCGAACAACTTTGGAATAGCGGACAGTCTAGCTATGCCACGATAGTTTTCAATGGACGAATTAATGCCCCTTTTGTGGAGAGGGATGAGAAAGAATTCTTTCCATGCCGTTTGGAAAATTCCATACTTCAAAGATAGGTTAAACAGATCAGTAAGAGGTTGTAGGTGAATTTTGCACAGCATGTGGGAATTAAGTCGGGACCGTATGTAAAATATTATTTTAGGGTCTTTAGGTACAATAAAACATCATCAGGTAATAAGTGTGGAGCAGGAATTAAATTACTTGAAAGCAGTTACTAAGGATATTTCCTAGGTGGCAAAGCAATCTCGCCGGAATAATTAGATTTGAAAAATTGAGCGAAGAAATTCGAAATCTCTTGATTGTCGCTAGAAATGTTACCATTAAACTTCAGAGCGGAAGGAAACCCCTTTACCCCACGTTTAGAATTTACAAAACCACAAAACGAACACTGGTTGCTAATATTTTCTTCTTAATTTTACAGACGTAGGCTTTATAGCACTTTTTATTAAGTTCAAACTACTTATGACGCAGAATAGCATAATGGGCGTAATCGGAATGTAAGCCAGTCTTCTTATATAATTTGAAGTAACATGACTTTTTGTATTTCTAAGATTTTAGTTCTTTAGTGCCAGGCTTGCATTGGTTCATCATATGAACAAATACGTTTGTGCACATACTTTTCAAACAAGTTATAAATGATACTATTAAAATAAAAAATGTTCTGATCCACGTCCTCATTATGTTGAGGCCAAGTTATTTTAGAAAGATCTTCATTTAATTTTTTGAAATTGACTCTCGAAAAATCAAAACGACTGTTTTAAACACCTGGGTTATTTATGCAACCATAAACGTTGCCCATAGCTTCGTAAATTATCTCGAGGGAAGGATGGTAAACATCTTCAGGTAAAACCAGAGGCACACATCGGTTCACAGAGAATTTAGATACGTTATCCACAAAGGTTAAATCTAAGAATTTTCCGTACTTATTTGGAAAAATATTGATCTGATTAAGACAAAGGTCGGATATTTCATATACAAAGTCGTTCTTCCACGTCTTAGATGAGACTGGTAAAATAGTATGATCATAGGTGTCGCATGGCTTTATCATCGATTAAGCAGTTTTTATCAGTGAAACATGCTGCATATCAGGGATGCACCTTAACGTTAAGCTAATCGTTTATCAAAAAATGTCCACCGTTTCCGTTGAAACACTTCGAAATATTATCGATAAAGAAATTATCAAGATAAATTGTATCTCGTTTTTAACCGAAACGAAAAGCTTTCGTTAACGTTAAAAACGTTAACAAAAACGTGATATTTTATGTTTGAATTGTGCTGGCAATGCTATAGCCATGGTGAAGCCGTAAGGTGGTAACAGCGAGCGGACATACACACAAACTCCATGTAATTTGTTTGTGTAATTCGTTGGTGGTAATGTCAAAAATACTCTGAGAAATGTTCGTACTGTCGAAATTCATGAGAAAAGTTGCAATCATCTTGGCTAATGCTTTCACCTTTAATGACTCCGCCATCAATCAGCTTTGCCAGCATAGTTTGAAATTAATAATCAACATAAACGATTTGATTTCGTTTTGATATGGCAGAAAACGAAACAAAATCATTTCGTTAATTTGACGTTCTTAACGTTAATAAACGAAACGAAATGACTTTGTTTCGTTTATTAACGTTAATTATTGTAACGAAATGATATCGGTTCGCTGAATAAGCATGCCTGCTGCATATACACTGATTGATCAGATGAGGGAGGAATGTAGCAAACGACTACGTAAATCCGTCCTCTGCCTAGCAGGATTCGGACGCTTTTAAATTTGATGTCATCAGTAGCTGGTAAATTAACATCCTCGGCTGGTATTGAAGAATGTACAGCCAGCAAAACACCACCCCCGGTTCTGTTTCTATAAGACTGATACTCATCACAAAGAATTTCGGAATCAAAAACATGTGGTCTCAACCAAGTTTCAGTAAAAGCAATAATTTTGTAATTACAGTGAAACGATTTTAAAATACAGATCGGTTAACTTTGAGTTTAAACGTCTAACTTTCTGGTAATATATTCTGAAGGTAGATTTTAAAGTCAGTTTTAAGAGCTTTGACGAGGAAATTGCGCGATATTCTCATTTGTCTTATGAAGGAACTCGCGAACAAAAGCCCAGGGCGGCCAAAACGACTTATTTACAAGGGTTTCGAGATCTTTTAAATAAACATCAATTCTAAACGAGGAAATATTTCTTTCATATCTAAACTTGAATTTTCTTATCGTCATGCCGCCAGCCTTTATTTTTGAGGCAACATGCGACTTAATGTCATCAAAACAGGTGTCTTTGTCAAATCTAGACACAAAAATAGATTTTCTTGCGGGACTACAAATATTTAAACCATTGCAAATATCTACGTCTTCTAGGTATGCGATCTCAGTGAAATTTTGACTCAACATACTCTTATTCCATAAATTGTTAAAATATGTTCGTGTAAAATAATCAAATGTTACTCCAAAAATGTCAAGTACCATCACCCATTTATTCAAAGGGACTTAAAAATATGAGCCATGAATTACTACTCATGTATAATCATGTTTGGGATGCATTTTTCTCTTGACCATACATTACTTTTCGAATATAAAATGTTTTCAAATTTGATTGTTTTCAAAAATTTAAAAAAAAATGCTGGCTGGGGAGTAATATATATTTTATTCGTGATTGTAACTTATTGGGATCCTACAAATTTTTATTTTTTTATTCCTGTTGATACATTTTTTAATAAAAAACGATTCCTAAAATAAAAAATAATGAAAACATGCCCTGTGAAATTACCAAACGCCCCGTTGTTTTAAATCATTTGACGCTGTTAGTTTCCGAGGCATAATCCTGCAAAGAACGTGAACAGAGCTTGTACATCGAGTAATTTCGGAAATATAAGTTCCGATATGGGTTTCTACCTAAGGCCTCACTCACAACATCATTCCAGCTATATCCTTAAATTTTTTTTGTATATTTTGAACTGTGTCTTTTTTCCAGATGCCTTGGTAGGCAATTTGGTGTAAATATATGTATCTATGTATATCTTCCTACTATCTGGAAATGAAAACATATGGTGTATTCACGTCACAGTGATTATTTTTAATATAAAAATAAGCCGGGTTTTCCTTCCAGAATGCAATAACCGATTTCCACGGTTTTGCATTCGTGGGAAAGGTCTCGGTCTCCGTGCGGTTTATATATAAAAAAAAATCAGGATCGACGTACAGGGTCTCGAGATGGATACACATTACATTATGGATACACCTAGAATGTGGTTTTACATTATTTATTTATTTATTTATTTATTTACCAACGTAGTACAGAGTAAGACCAGATATAGTCTTTTAGAAGTACTTCAACTAGGTTATTAAACATAAAACAGTGTAAATAAGTATATTCTAACTTAAATCTAAATAAAAAATTTAGAATACATCTAACCTTAACGAAAGAAAAGATAGTCAAGATCAAAGTAGGAAAAGGGGAAAGAAAAGAGAAGCAGGTATCTTAAACACCCTTACAATGTTTTTGCATTGTTTTCATACAGCTTTGAAGTACTTGAGTATTACATCCTTGTAGTTGAATCTATTTAGTCCAGCCTTCACATTATCTGGGATTGAATTCCATAATTTAACCGCGCTAATGAAAAATAGTCTAGATGAAGTTAAGTAATTGTGCGATGGTACGACCAGACTCTGATGTCTCAGTGATCTCACTGGTCTCAACCTTTCGAATAAGTAATTTGGTGTCTTCCACAATAATAATTTGTATATAAAGATACAATTCCTGGCGGCTAGATAATTTTCAAGGCTGCACCCAAGAATTTTCGTTCGCCAGGCAGATATGTGATCATATCTACCAATCCCGTAAACGTATCTCGTAGCATTGTTAAACGCTACAGCAACTTTGTTGTATGACACTGAGTCCATCTTACCATATACTGTATCGGCGTACGTTATAAGTGGCATAATTAACTGCAGCACAAGTTTTCGCCTGGTTTCAACGGGTGTGAATGGGGCCGAGACTCTTAACTTCCGTAATATGGCATAAATATTGGTAACTACCCTGTTGACATGGTCACTACAAGTAAGTTTACAGTTCACAATAAAACCTAGAATTTTTACTCTGTCAACAAATTTAAGTGGACTAGTTCCAATATACAACGCAGGAAGGTCAATATTATATACAACACTATGACATATAGGCAAGACATAAGACTTGGATGCATTCAAACACAACGAATTGTCACTAGCCCAAAGAGAGATTGCAGACAGATCATTATTAATTTTGAAACATAAATCTTCAACAAGACCGATACGACTTGACAAATGTAACTGCATATCATAGGTTGTGGTTTTACATTGTGGGTATCAAATTGAAGCTGTTGATGTGTGCTTTAGTACAGAGTAAGTTTTACACCGCTGGGTGACTAGGGTCTCGAGATATAGGCCAATACATGGACCCGGATACCCATAGAATGTGTGTATTATGGATATCAAATGAAAGCTGTTGATGAGAGCTTTAAAATCATTTTTATTTTTTTATTCGTTTTAGTCGCATCAACCTGGCAAAACTGATAAAAATGCATGCGAAGCCGAAATAAAGACATGAACTAATAATACCCACATACCTA
>JARSSU010048244.1:0-44065 GCA_029619165.1 Eurosta solidaginis | reverse complement strand
TCTAGAGTCACCCCTGGGTCCCTTTATGGCGAATCTCCGAAAAGGCGTAAACTATAGAAACTAAGGCACACCCCTTTTAAAAATTACTCATTAGCACCTTTTCATTGATACCATACGTCAAACACATTCTAGAGTCACCTCGATACACCCTAATGGCGATATCTCGAAAAGGCACGTCCACCTATAGAACTAAAGCCCCACTACCTTTTAAAAATATCATTAACACCTTCCTTTGATACCCGTATCGTACAAACACATTCTAGATTCACTCTTGTCACCTTTCATCTGGCGATATCTCGAAAAGGGTCCACCTATAGACTTAGACCAAAAAACTTGTAAAATGGGTGGAAAACTACATATTAGGTAGAAGAAAATGAATTTAACTGTTTAATCGTGTTTCTGCAGGCGCCACATCAAAAGCCTTGGAATCTTGGCAGAATACGTGTCGTGGCATGAGCACATATAAATATAAAATTAGCGGCGTACCGACAGATGATGTTCTGGGTCACCCTGGCCACATTTGGGCGATATCTCGAAAACGCCTTCACATATACAACTGAAGCGCCACTCCTTTTTAAAAACACCATCCTCGCACACGACCTTAATCTGATAGCCAACTGGTAAAACACATTCTAAGAGTCACCTCTGGTACACCTTTAATGGCGATATCTTGAAAAGGCGTACACCTAGAGAATATGGCCACTCACTTCTATAAATATATCTTACTCACCTCCATTTGCAAGCCCATGTCATGCAAACACATGTCCAGGGTACCCTAGGTTCATTTGACTAAATGGATTTTCCTTATTTTGTCTGCAGAGCTATCAGCTGAGTATATAATGTTCGTCACCCGAACTTAGCATTCTACTTGTGATAATGATGCCACTCAAAACAAAATGATAGATGTTAATTAGTCAATAGTGTACGCAGTTAACTCACAGTGAAAACCATGAGTTCTTTTGAAATTCCAGTAAATCGGACATATGATATAAGTGAGATCATTTATGTATGGATAGGCTTATCCTACATGTCTGACGTTCAGGTCCTGTGATCAAATGGACTGGTTTGTATCGGGACTTCATATTACAAAACCTGTTTTAGTGATAACTGTTTGAATGGAAATAATATTACCCTCGCCTCGAACTAATACTATTTACACTAAAACAAGTATTTTTATCCTTGTTGCGTAAGTTTTGAACGCGAATCTACAGTTGTAGGTCAGACTAACGTTACGAATTTTTGGACGGTTTTTCGTTTAGCTTAGCTGGCACATTTTTGTTCTGGCACCCGCATCAGCTGGCGCGAGGGATTTAGCTGTGCTGTTGCCGGCACAACTTTGAGATAAATCCCTCGTGAAAGCGGGAAAATGAGAGAGTTTCGTATCAGTCATCTTTGGCATAAGCTTTCGCTGTGACGCGTGCGCCAAATATCCGACTTAGTCAAAATGTTGGCCGATGAAATTATTTAAATTTTCAATTTCTGATGCAATGTTAACGTCCCACAGGTGTACGAATCACCGATAAAAATACACGTGTGCGATATGTCAAGTGGGCTTATGTTGGGACGAGATAATATATTATTTGAAGGGCCTCTAGACATCGAAATCTATGATTCGTCCTCAAAAGATGAATTATTATTTGTGCTACACTCATAAATATATGTTGTCGTTCCTCATTTTAGAAATCGTTGTTTATTTCAAAGTAATGCAACATTTATTCAGCCGTTTAGACCACTTCTTATTGTCAGAAGCGAATCAACATAACTAAACTCATTTTGTTTCTGTGTTTGCTTTTAATCGAACTCATGTTTGAAAACTTTCTTGGAAACTTCAGCATACTTAGTGGCAGCACAAAATCAGTCAATTTTATTGGAATTAACACGTTAACATCAAACCGAAAACTACTGTTGAAGCCACATTTTTCAATTTTGAGGTAGATAATTTTCCACTGAATTTTTTAATCTCGTATTTCATAATTTGTGAAATATGAGAACATTGAGGTTTTAGAATTCTCAATGTGTTTTCAACCGAAAGAAATCTATTTTGCTAAGCGTTTCTATATTGTGCGGCAAACTTGCCTTAATTGCTCTATTAATTTAATGTGAAGTCGCAGACATATATTACGTATCTTTCTTTCAAATGAATTCGCCCTATAAATTTATCTTCTTATACTCAGCGTGCTTTGCACACAGAGTATATTAACTTTGATTGGATAACGGTTGGTTGTACAGGTATAAAGGAATCGAGATAGATATAGACTTCCATATATCAAAAATCATCAGTATCGAAAAAAAATTTGATTGAGCCATGTCCGTCCGTCCGTCGTCCGTTAACACGATAACTTGAGTAAATATTGAGATATCTTCACAAATTTGGTACGCGAGCTTATCTGGACCCAGAATAGATTGGTATTGAAAATGAGCGAAATCGGATGATAACCACGCCCACTTTTTATATATATAACATTTTGGAAAACACAAAAAACCTGATTATTTAGTAAATAATACACCTAGAATGTTGAAATTTGACGTGTGGACTGATATTGAGACTCTTGATAAAATTTGAAAAAAATTTTTAAAATGGGCGTGGCACCGCCCACTTGTGATAAAATCAATTTTACAAATATTATTAATCATAAATCAAAAAATCGTTAAACCTATCGTAACAAAATTCGGCAGAGAGGTTGCCTTTACTATAAGGAAATGCTTTGAAGAAAAATTAACGAAATCGGTTAAGGACCACGCCCACTTTTATATAAAAGATTTTTAAAAGGTCGTGGACGAATAAAATAAGCTATATCTTTGCAAAAAAGAGCTTTATATCAATGGTATTTCATTTCCCAAGTGGATTTATAACAATAAATAGGAAAAACTTCAAATTTAAAAAATGGGCGTGGCACCGCCCCTTTTATGACTAAGCAATTTTCTATGTTTCGGGAGCCATAACTCGAAGAAAAATTAACATATCGTAATGAAATTGTGTACACATATTTTCCTTATAGCAGAAAATATTTCTAGTAAAAATGGCCGGGATCGGTTAAAGACCACGGCAACTTAGATATAAAACAAGTTTAAAAGGGTCGTAGACTAGAATAATAAGCTATAACTTAGCAAAAAATAGTTTTGAATCAATGATATTTCACTTATCAAGTTTTATTGTAAGAGGAAATGGGGAGACATTTTTTTAAACGGGCGGTGCCACGTGTTATGTAGAAAAGTAATTTATCTGAAATGAAATGTACAATTGAAGGTCACGCTGGGTAACCGAACACCCGAACTTAGATCGCCTTTACTTGTTTATTCATATTATAGTCCTAGGACAATTAGAACCTCCTTACAGACTATTTACAAATGCATCTAACTAAGAAATATTAAGTAATCAAATTACTTCATTCATAGCAGTTTAAACCTAAATTTATATAATGGAAAAATCAATATCTATTGAATACAGTAAATTAAACTCCCTAATTGCCCTAGCAATTGGAGAATTAGAAGCATAAATCCTTCTAAATCTATATAAATCTAATAAGAAGAGCACGACGCAAATTGGAAACTATTATATAGGCGGAAAATAAAAATGTTAACTCGGGCAAAAGAGTATTAACGAAAAAATGACCCGGGTCGCTACGAAAGCGGGGGTGGGATCCATGGCATTTTTAGCAGAACACTCTCTGCGTTGGCGGCCCTCGACCGCACTTATAAAAAAAATACCCTGGCCGGTGCACGAATGGGGCGAGATCAAAATCAAATCCGTACAAAGCCCCTTTATACGGAAAACGTTTCTCAGTGCACAACAACATTACAACAACGCACATGGAAAATTGCCAATTTCAACTGCAAAAACCTCCGGACAGAGATACAATTTTTCGCCTTCGGATTATTGTTGTCGAAGTCAATACGCGTTTATTGCCACCTCTCAACCCCTCGCTAAACTCTTTACAATCGGGTTGGAGAAGCTATAAACTGCGCTGGCATCCCCTTGAAAGGTTCTGCTATACAACCTGTCGAAATAATTGGGTGTTTTTAGTCGCCTCTTACGGCAGGTATACCTGCCGTGGGTATATTCTATGCCTCCCTAACCCCCCTTATTCCTTTCAACAAAAAAACCACATCAAAACCGGTGTTAGTGCTGGAGCCAAATGGAGTTGAGCTTAAAAAGTATATATAAGCTTTCGTTTTACAAATTTGAGCTTAAAAGCGCTTGTAGATTGATTGATTCCAAAAGCTGCCGGGTGTATATTTGATTTATAAACAATGTTCCCCGGTAATGGGGAAATGGACTAAACAAGCGTTTGGTGAATAGAACTATTTCCGTTGACCTCGCGTCTGGACTTGAATGTGTGAAAGTGCAGATAAATGTCTAATTAATAGACTTATCACATGCATGGATGTGTACCTACCCTCTTATAATCGGGATGGTCAACATTGATTTCAATTTCAAAATGCTATGCAATATCCTGCGCATATATAGATTTCGTCATAGAAATGATTTACTATCTATTTAACTGTTTTCTCCACTAGTAGCAGCATAATATAATCAATGAGCAATGAAACATGTTGTCAAAAGCGTGACGTCACGCCATGGTTCAACTGTACAATAACAAAATATGTCTGTTCAAATTGTCAAAATCTGTGTATTGGTGTTGGTGCGAATGGTATGGAATGGAAACATAAAAACTTAGCAGTTTTTGTATGTGTAAGAAAATGTTGCCAATGTGTTGGTTTCATTTGAGTTTGCCAGCTCCTTTTGACAATCCCATCATACACAGACTTGTTCCTTTTATTTTTTACTTTTAATAAATTATGTTAATTTCATTAAAAAAAATGCGATTTTTTAAAATAAATTACGTTTACTTCGACGACACTATTCAAGTTTTCTTTTTCTTGTAACTTTTACATATGTATATAATAGTTTGCTGTATTTTTCAAATCTCATTGTAACTGATTATATAGTATAAAGATACCATTTCAAATTTTGATTTTGGATTTATTTCATTTTTTGGGACTGTATTTTATTTGAGAGTTATTTCATGGACTTGTGTTTCATTATGAAATAACAAATATTGGAAGTTATTTCATTTCCTTCTTTGGGAGTTATTTCATTTATTAAAGTTGGAAGTTATTTCATTTTTACTGGGACTTATTTCATGGGAGTTATTTCATTTCGGAGTTATATCATATGGGAGTTATTTCACTGCACCTAATTGAACCATGCGTCACAGTGAGAAAATTTATTTTACAGCTAACTATGATTTGTTTGCTCTCTCATTTTTTAATGTGGTATCTGTTCATTCGTTCATGGCAGCATAATTTTCTTGATTCTGCTACACCGGCCACCAATCTATGCTAAGCACGTACAATTTTAATTACCAACAAGTAAGGAAGGCTAAGTTCGGGTGTAACCGAACATTACATACTCAGTTGAGAGCTATGGAGACAAAATAAGGAAAATCACCATGTAGGAAAATGAACCTAGGGTAACCCTGGAATGTGGTTGTATGACATGTGTATCAAATGGAAGGTATTAAAGAGTATTTTAAGAGAGAGTAGGCCATAGTTCTATGGATGGACGCCATTTAGGGATATCGCCATAAAGGTGGACCAGTCCTGACTCGAGAATTTGTTTGTACGATATGGGTATCAAATGAAAGCTGTTAATGAGTATTTTGAAAAGGGAGTGATCCTTAGTTCCATAGGTGGACGACGTTTTCGAGATATCGCCATAAAGGTGGACCAGGGGTGATCTCTAGAATATGTTTGTACGATATGGGAATCAAATGAAAGGTGTTACTGAGCATTTTAAGAGGGAGTGGGCATTAGTTCTATAGGTGGACGCCTTTTCGAGATATCGCCATTAGGGTGGGCCAGGGGTGACTCTAGAATGTTTGTACGATATGGGTCTCAAACGAAAAGTGTTACTGAGCATTTTAAGAGGGAGTGGGCATTAGGTCTATAGGTGGACGCCTTTTCGAAATGTCGCCATTAAGGTGGGCCAGGGGTGACTCTAGAATGTGTTTGTATGATATGGGTATCAAATGAAAGATGGTAATGAGTATTTTAAAAGGGAGTAATCCTTAGTTCTATAGGTGGACGCCTTTCCGAGATATCGCCATAAAGGTGGACCAAGGGTGACTCTAGAATGTTTGTACGATATGGGTATCAAACGAAAGGTGTTACTGAGCATTTTAAGAGGGAGTGGGTATTACGTCTATCGCCTTTTCGCGATATCGCCCTTAGGGTGGGCCAGGGGTGACTCTAGAATGTGTTTGTACGATATGGGTATCAAATGAAAGGTGGTAATGAGTATTTTAAAAGGGAGTAATTCTTAGTTCTATAGGTGGACGCCTTTTCGAGATATCGCCATAAAGGTGGACCAAGGGTGACTCTAGAATGTTTGTACGATATGGGTATCAAACGAAAGGTGTTACTGAGCATTTTAAGAGGGAGTGGATTAGGTCTATAGGTGGACACCTTTTCGAGATATCGCCATTAGGGTGGGCCAGGGTGACTCTAGAATGTGTTTGTACGATATGGGTATCAAATGAAAGGTGGTTATGAGTATATTAAAAGGGAGTAATCCTTAGTTCTATAGGTGGACGCCTTTTCGAGATATCGCCATAAAGGTGGACCAAGGGTGACTCTAGAATGTTTGTACGATATGGGTATCAAACGAAAGGTGTTACTGAGCATTTTAAGAGGAAGTGGGCATTAGGTCTATAAGTGGACGCCTTTTCGAGATATCGCCATTAGGGTGAGCCAGGGGTGACTCTAGAATGTTTGTACGATATGGGTATCAAACGAAAGGTGTTACTGAGCATTTTAAGAGGGAGTGGGCATTAGGTCTATAGGTGGACGCCTTTTCGAGATATCGCCATTAGGGTGGGCCAGGGGTGTCTCTAGAATGTTTGTACGATATGGGTATCAAACGAAAGGTGTTACTGAGCATTTTAAGAGGGAGTGGACATTAGGTCTATAGGTGGACGCCTTTTCGGGATATCGCCATTAGGGTGGGCCAGGGGTGACTCTAGAATGTTTGTACGATATGGGTATCAAACGAAAGGTGTTACTGAGCATTTTAAGAGGGAGTGGGCATTAGGTCTATAGGTGGACGCCTTTTCGAGATATCGCCATTAGGGTGAGCCAGGGGTGACTCTAGAATGTCTTTGTACGATATGGATATCAAATTAAAGGTATTAATGAGGGTTTTAAAAGCGAGTGGCCCTTAGATGTATATGTGAAGGCGTTCTCGCGATATCGACCAAAATGTGGACCAGGTGATCCAGAAAATCATCTGTCGGGTACTGCTAATTTATTTATATATGCAATACCACTAACAGTATCCCTGCCAAGATTCCAAGGGCTGTTGATTTCGCCTTCGTAGAACTTTTTCATTTTCTTCTACTTAATATGGTAGGTGTCACACCCATTTTACAAAGTTTTTTCCAAAGTTATATTTTGCGTCAATAAACCAATCCAGTTACCATGTTTCATCCCTTTTTTCGTATTTGGTATAGAATTATGGCATTTTTTTCATTTTTCGTATTTTTCGATATCGATGAAGTGGGCGTGGTTATGGTCGGATTTCTGCCATTTTTTATACCAAGATAAAGTGAGTTCAGATAAGTACGTGCGCTAAGTTTAGTAAAGATATATCGGTTTTTGCTCAAGTTATTGTGTTAACGGCCGAGCGGAAGGACAGACGGTGGACTGTGTTTAAAAACTGAGCGTGGCTTCCGATTTCGCCCATTTTCACAGAGAACAGTTACCGTCATAGAGTCTATGCCCCTACCAAATTTGGTAAATTTTTGTTCGACTTATGGCATTAAAAGTATTCTAGACAAACTAAATGAAAATGGGCGGAGCCACGCCCATTTTGAAATTTTCTTTTATTTTTGTATTTTGTTGCATCATATCATTACTAGAGGTGAATTTTGACTTAATTTACTTATATACAGTAAAGATATTACATTTTTTGTTAAAATTTGAATTAAAAAAAATTTTTTTTAAAAAGTGGGCGTGTTCTTCATTCAATTTTGCTAATTTTTATTTAGCGCATATATAGTAATAGTAGTAACGTTGCTGCCAAATTTCATCATGATATCTTCAACGACTGCCAAATTACAGCTTGCAAAACTTTTAAATTACCTTCTTGTAAAAGTCGGCGGTGCCACGCCCATTGTCCAAAATCTTACTAATTTTGTATTCTGCGTCATAACGTCAACCCATCTACCAAGTTTCATCGCTTTAACCGCCTTTGGCAATGAATTATCGCATTTTTTCGGTTTTTCGAAATTTTCGATATCGAAAAAGTGGGCGTGGTTATAGTCCGATATCGTTCATTTTAAATAGCGATCTGAGATGAGTGCCCAGGAATCTACATACCAAATTTCATCAAGATACCTCAAAATTTACTCAAGTTATCGTGTTAACGGACAGACGGACGGACGGACGGACGGACATGGCTCAATCAAATTTTTTTTCGATACTGATGATTTTGATATATGGAAGCCTATATCTATCTCGATTTCTTTATACCTGTACAACCAACCGTTATCCAATCAAAGTTAATATACTCTGTGAGCTCTGCTCAACTGAGTATAAAAATATTTGATATAGTAAGCAAACTGTATCATTGCGGATACGTGGTACACTATGAGTGGTGTTAAAGCAGACCAAAGCTATAAACAAAAAAACAATAACAAGCAATATGCATAGGTACGAATATTAAAAATAAACAGGCATGTGATGAACACGAAGCAAATCACGTTATAAAAATTAAAAATAAAATAAATGTCTACACAAACGACTTGTCGCGTCTCTGGGATAAACATCCACCTTCATATAATACAAGAAAATAGCAATTTTAGTTAACTATTTTAAACTGCGACATAAGTACTTGAAACTATTTAAGAAATCAGCTTCAATATGGCAGGCAGCTCAAATTTTATCACCGTCTTCATCCTAAGCATCAGTGTATGTGTTAAATAATATTTGTGTGCTGACTTTCTTGTGGGATCCTGTCAGGTAATAATCAATGAAATAAGAACTCTACTTAATGAAATATGTTGCATTGAGACTTTGGTAAAAGTCTAGAACAGTGGTCGACTGCTAATATCGAAAGAGGTGTTAAAAGACGCGTATTAATCTCGAAAACAATAATCCGAATGCGGAAAAGAAAAATGTTATCTCTGTCCGGAGATATTTGCAGTAGCTGGCAATTATCATGTGGTTGTTGTACTGCAACTGAAGCATATTGTGTGTACAGCGAGTGTAGAATTTACGTGAGTACCTGTCTTCGAAGACCTAACCTCACGTATGTACCAGTTACACAGGTCAAAGCAGGTCTGACCAGCCCCCAAGGCTCGCTTACCTTGGTACCAATCGATAATGTGAGTGGACACATCATCACCTTGGTGGAGTTGGAGTCCTATCTAACACCTCTCCATCTATGGGTCATGGCACCCGGTTGCAATGCAACTCCACATTCGAGCTGACCAACTCTTACCGCATTCGGATATCAACCACAGCCACCACGATGCTCCCAAAGGGGCCAACCGCAAACGAACAGAAACGGAGCAAGCTCCGCGGGCTATCTGTTCCCCGTGGTACCACTTTAAAGTCTTCGTATGACTTTCGCAGCCGAAGCCACTTCCGGTTGAGTATCCACCTACTCTCTCTCTACGCGTATTAGCAGTCGACCCCCTTTTCTAGACTATTACCGTTTAAATTAGGACACTGGCTAACTAAAATATTTACTTAAAGAAAATGCATCCTGTTAAAGAGCTATCTAGACACGAGTTCTTAAAATATGGAGACCTTGAAGATGTGACACATTTACGTAATGCAGTGGAGAAAATACTTATACCACGTGTTGTTGGCAAAGACGGGCATACGCGAGTACGCAACTACATCAGCCATAGTATACATCAGATGGGATGGTCTGTTGAGTATGATACATTTGATGCGAATGTGAGTATTTTGGGCAAAGTACGTTTTCATAACATAATTGCAAAACTTAATCCAAATGCGGAACGGTTTCTAGTGCTAACCTGCCACTATGATAGCAAATATAGAGAATATATTGAAATTGTAGGCGCTATAGACGCAGTATCATGCGCTGTGCTACTTAATATGGCGCTCGTTTTACAAAAAGCGCTTACACGATTTCGTGAAACAAATCTAAGCTTAATGTTCATTTTCTTTGATGGAAGAGAGCCTCCAGAGAATTGGACGAGGCCGATTTCCCTCATGGGGCGCGTCATTTAGCTAACCGTTGGAAAGCGGAAGGTATTTTAAATAAATTGGATATATTTGTTTAGCCGATACGACAATTCATAGTCTCTTTGAAATAACTGATGCATGGTTTTCACGTTTTATAGCGTTGGAAGAGCGTTTGTCAAATGCCGAAAAGTTACGTTGCAAAAAACCAAGGCGCTACTTTGAAACTAAACTAATACGTTCTCATAATTTAAATGGTGATCATGAACCATTCCTACAAGAGGACGTACCAATATTACTTCTAACACCAAGGTCTCGCCCACTCTTATGGCATACTGAAAGTGATAAAGCGTCAATAATTGACTACGATGGTACGGAAAATATATTGCGTATAATACGTTTATTTACAATGGAATACCTGCTCAGCGGCATATAGAATAAATGAATGTATTATTACACAGAATTAACGGTAAAGGTGTATAATATTTTTCAAAATAACATTACCATACGAATTTGCAATAATAACAGCTTGATAAACCTATTTCAATTTTTATAAATGAGGAGATGACAATATGTAGCCATAAATAAATATTCTTGCTGAATACAAAAGTTGTGACGAAAGTTATTGAGTTGTTAATTCTAATGAACTAGTTATTTCAAAGAGAATATTTAAATTCATCTCCCTTGGGACATGAATTTAAATATTATTGTTGTAACGGCAACCCTGGTATAGAGGTAGTGTGCTGAGCGTACCATACCGAAGATCCTTTGTAGGAACAAGTGACGGGACAACTTACATCACAGAGCATCCTGCAAATTGGACGGGAACAATCACATATATCGCGAGAGTGGTGGTGGTTTGACCTAGAATATTGAACGTGGTCATATTAAAGTTTCGCAAGATGATCGGGCTGGTACCTTAAGGGTGCTTGTTATCGGAACGTAACTGATCCATATCCGGCCAAGGACCCTTTGTTAAAGGGATTGTGTAGCACACAACTTTCAAGGGGTTCCCAGCGAAATTTATAACTTCTCCAATTGTAAACCTTACCTACCCATTCTGAATCCTGTTACATTAGCTGCCGACCAAGTTTCTCATGGAACTATATAACCCAACCCTTCCATGTACCCAAAATCTAATTCATCATTCTAAATCCATTTCGTTGGAAGGCCATGTTCCTGGGCTTTATGATTACATTAATGCCGAAGAATAACTAAGCTTGCACAACACCCACAGAGGCTGATATGATAGTCATCGTCGTCCTAGTATCTCCGATGTTACATTCAACATTCTTCTGAAATCAAGGCGCGTGCCTATGCTTTGCCGTTATCATTGCTTTGAAACGACCAAAGCGTTTATGTTAATCCGCTCTTCTGCATTTTATTGAACGTACAAAAATCGTTCCGAAAATCCGCTAGTTTAAAAAAGCTCCAGATGTGAAGTTTTTCATGAGGTTAACAAGTTACACGAGTGGCGATTAATTGTTGTTAAATTTCTCCTGCTTTTTTGACTACAATTTAAAACGATTTTGTTTTCCGTACGCTTGTTGGAAAACAAAAATCCCCTATTATATATATTTCAACGGAAATATAAGCCACCATCCAGTCAGTTTTCTATCTCCGTATCACGCTCAATGGTCACGGGAATGCTCTGGATCATTGGGAGGCTTGAGAATCAGAGGTCGTGATATTTTTATTCACATGACTTGTGATAGGCAGATGTCACCGATGTGTCTCATCTAACACATACGCTAGAGGCCAAGCAGCGACATCTATTTTTGAAAAGTAGGTTTACAAAAGGCAGCGTTCCCAAACTAAAGACAAGAAATCAACAAATTATCTGGCTCCTAAATTGAACCAGACATCTATCTGGATTTATCTGGCTAAAATCGTTGTTGTTGCATTTACATGCAAAATTATTTATCTGGCTCAGGATCTTTGCGACGGGATGATGGCTACATAGAGTGAAAGGCAGTAAATTAAGGCAGTCGAATAGAGTGGACTGCAGGACAACAGGAAGAGCAGAGTTGCATTGCATCAATATACCTTCAATCTTTGTATCAATATTAAAGATAAATATATAAAAAAAAACCATTGAATATACACGAATAGTTTCTCTTAACTACTGCAAAAAAGGTGCCTTAGATGCTATATATTCCAAAATTATCACAATTTATGTCCGTTTAAAAATTAACTGGAATTTCGTTAAAGATTTTCGTAGTGATGCTTGTGTGTGTGTGCTAACTTTGAGCGATCAGCTGTTAGTTACGCTACTTGTTAAGGCTTAAAGGCCAATTAATGGTGACTTATAACCATAAAACCATAACCAGATAAAACAGCTGATCGAACCTACCTTATGGAAATCAATGTAATCGATTAATGGTGCCATACCATAACGCTAAGGCCATAACCATACCATAGCCAACCTATTGGTTATTGGTTTCTCGCCATATCCATAACCTAAAAATATTTGAGTTGGTGAGTTTAATAACTTTTTGTAGATTTTATTCATTGTTTTGGATACGTTATGACTAAGAGACTTAGTTTTTGTAGAATATGTTTGTAATTTTTTGCGTTTCTTCATTTTTATGAAATTTTGACAATTTTTAGGTTAAGGCACCATTAATCGATCACATTGGAGATGGTTGTGGATATGGGTATGGTTACGACTATGGCGTTAGGATTAAGGAAGTTTAATTAGCCCTTTAATAGTCATAACGCCATATTTAGTTTCAATACACTATACAGGCAGAAATCATTCCGTTGGTGCATTGGTCAGTATGCAGAAGGTGGTTACAGCTGCGAATTGCGTGGTAAATTTAAATGTGGAAGACTTCACTGTTGCAGCTGGTGTAACGAATTTACGTCATATACGCTTACGGGGACAAACTCGCGATGTGGAGAGTATATTTATACCCAGCTGAGCAGAGCTCACAGGGTATATTAATTTTGTTCGCATAACGGCAATCCATAACGGCATAAACTAATCGAGATAGATATAGACTTCTATATATCAAAATGATCTGGGCGAGCAAAGAAATTCATTTAGCCATGTCCGTCCGTCCGTAAACACGATAACTTGGGTAAATTTTGAGGTATCTTAATGAAATTTGGTATGTAACTTCCTGGGTACTCATCCCAGATCGCTGTTTAAAATGAACGAAATCGGACTATAACCACGCCCACTTTTTCGATATCGAAAATTTCGAAAAACCGAAAAAGTGCGATAATTCATTACCAAAGACGGATAAACCAATGAAACTTGGTAGGTGAGTTGACCTTATGACGCAGAATAGAGAACTAGTAAAATTTTGGACAATGGGCGTGGCACCAACCACTTTTTAAAGACAGTAATTTAAAAGTATTGCAAGCTGTAATTTGGCAGTCGTTGAAGATATCATGATGAAATTTGGCAGGAACGTTACTCCTATTGCTATATGTGTTCTGTATATAAATTAGTAAAATCGGATAACGAACACGCCCATTTAAAAAAAAATTTTAAAGTCAAATTTTAACAAAAAATTGAATATCTTAACAGTATATAAGTAAATTAGGTCAGCATTCAACTCCAGTAATGATATGGTGCAACAAAATACAAAAATAAAAGAAAATTTCAAAATGGGCGTGGCTCCGCCCTGTTTCATTTAATTTGTCTATAATACTTTTAATGCCATAAATCGAACAAAAATTGATCAATCCTTGTAAAATTTGGATAACTGTTTTCTGTGAAAATGGGCGAAATCGGTTGAAGCGACGCCCAGTTTTTATACACAGTCGACCGTCTGTCCTTCCGTTCGGCCGTTAACACGATAACTTGAGCAAAAATCGATATATCTTTACTAAACTTAGTTCACGTCCTTATCTGAACTCACTTTATCTTGGTATTAAAAATGGGCGAAATCCGAGTATCGAAAATTTCGAAAAATGAAAAAAAATTTCATAATTCTATACCAAATACGAAAAAAGGATGAAACATGGCGATGGGATTGGTTTTTTGGCGCAAAATATAACTTTAGAAGAAACTTTGTAAAATGGGTGTGACACCTACCATTTAAGTAGAATATGAAAAAGTTCTGCAGGGCGAAATCAAAAGCCTTTGGAATCATGGCAGGAATACTGTTCCTGGTATTACATATATAAATAAGTTAGCGGTACCATGATGTTCTGGGTCACCCTGGCCCACATTTTGGTCGATATTTCGAAAACACCTTCACATATACAACTAAGGGTCACTCCCTTTTAAAACCCTTATTAATACCCTTAATTTGTTACCCATGCCATACAAACACATTCCAGGGATACCCTAAGTTCATTTCCCTACGTGGTGGTTTCCCCTTATTTGACAAAAGATGAAGGAAAATCGTCCCAAAAAACGTGACCCTTGATCTACAATTTGGTCAATATTTCCCAAACGTATGTGATATGGAATTGAAAACCACTTATAAAGCATCTACGAAACCCTACGAAACCAACGAAACTAAGTTCTCAGCTGAGTATGTAATGTTCGGTTACACCTGAACTTAGCCTTCCTTACTTGTTTTTTAATTCGTATATATGGGCGCTAAACCGGAATTTTCTGAGCAAAAAAATTCTTGCCAATAAATGCTACTTTTGCACTAGGTAGGCAATTGAAAAGTAAAGTCCTCTCTCGGCAAACGAAAATCATACTCTACAAGTCACTAATCGTACCCGTCCTGCTATATGGTGCAGAAGCATGGACCTGACAACAGCAGATGAAGGGCCTTGGGAGTGTTAGAGAGAAAAGTTCTTCGAAGGATTTATGGACCTCTACGCGTTGTCGATGGCGAGTACAGAAGAAGATTTAACGATGAGCTGTACATAGTCCAGCAAATTAAAACGCAGCGGCTGCGCTGGCTAGGTAATGTTATGCGAATGAAAGATGACGCTCCGGCCAAGAAAGTGTTTCTATCGGAACCCGCCTATGGAAGCAGAGGTAGAGGGCGGCCCCCACTCCGTTGGAAGGACCAGGTGGAAAACGATTTAAACTCCCTTGGTGTGACCAATTGGCGCCGTTTGGCAGAGAGAGGGAGCGACTGGCGCGCCTTGTTGGACGGCCCTAACCGTTTAAACGGTTAAGCGCCAATTAAGTAAGTATACACAGGCTTTAAACTCCTTGTCAGGCAATCAGGCCAACATCGTGTTTTGCCAGGCATTTTGCGTACATTATAATCTTGCATCATTACTTAGTTTTCTTAGATCGTTCACTAATTTTGCATGTACTCAGTAATGTTGTCTAGTGTAGACGAAGCGAAGTATACGCTTTCTTCCATTATTGATAACTTGCTACCTTTCGTTCAGTGTCATTGGCAATGTCATCACCTGATCGTTAGTAATTTCTTAAAAAATATTAATTACAGATTGGCTTTTAAATATTTTGCAGTTTATGTTTTTTTTTATGTTTGGTTATTTTTGAAAAGGTCTAAATGAAAGTTGTTATTTACGGAGAAGTTGAAAACGAAGTACGGCTTCCTTAAAAGCGAAAACATGAAATTTCACTAGTCATTGATATTATAAATACTGAAAAATGAACAGAGAAATGGAAAGCACTAACCTGTGTAGGCAGATGGATACGAATAGCTGAGGTAGCAAAGCTAACTCATATTAAAATAATGAATTTATGGAAATAATGGAATTTGCTTTGTGCATTGCAGGGACATCTTCCGCAGTGGAGCGGACATTTGCCTTTGCGAAAATATCAATGGTCCGAGGAACGTGGTCGAATGCGTATTTCAGTTTTGGTGGAGTTATTGAATATTCAAATAAACAGTGACGAGGACTTTTCAGCGTTCTACGATAAAATAAAAACTAACATTCAGCTACTAAAACGATTCAGCAGAAAAGTATGGGTAGGATACTAAAAATCAAAAAATGGATTAAAAATAAAATATACGGGTTGTCGCGACTTTTATTCCTTAAACATGAAAAAAAAATGTTTGCTGTTTTTACTTTCTATGTTTTATTTTGCGATACTTTTGAAATGAAATCACTGAATCTATAATACCAGCTTTAAACTCCATTTGTGAGAACCAAGTACTGGTCTCTTTTGCTTTGTTAATTTAAATAAGTGACCTGCTTTTATGATGTGATAAGTTTACATATACGTATTGTAATGAATTTAGTGCAATTCCGCTTATTTGCAACCTTCTGCTAACGTTCGAATCACTAAACAGATGAATAAATAACTCCATTATTCAATAACGCAAAATGGCCTTTATTAAAGTACTTCACAATCACACTTCTACTTCTCAACAGATAGCGTGCTCAAATCAAACTGAATACTGATTCTTAGCTTTACCTCCTTTTATACTCTGTGATTTCCTCGTTCGCATACTTCTAGGCGTTTCTAGAATTTAACTTAGTTGCCAGCTATAAAATTACCAGCTATAACTACAGATGCACGTTATAGCTTCTCATATGCGCGTGTATATGTGAGTGATACTTGCACAAATGATTGCCTGCTTTTGTGAGCATCTCAGATAAGATATATGCATGTGTTTGTGCGTTTCTTTCCGCTGCGTGTACGTACATATATGTAGATATAATGATTGCTTCGTTTATGTAGATACAAGTGACTGCATGCTTTATTGTTGTTGTGGCTTTATTTACTAAGTATAAGATTAGTGATGTGAGTATAACTTAGTGTCACTAATATTCGTCACAGTATGTATGTATCTACATATAATATACATTGTATATATATACCATATAACTTGCAATTTTTTGGCTGTTAAATATATCTGAATGACTTTTATTTGTTAAAATTTCACCTCAGTCAGGCCTTGAGTTAGAAAAATTATGGCAAGCCTAGTAAGTAAGTAAGTAAACGCAAAAACAAGGGCTAGATACTACTAGAAAACAAAATTGTGTTTGCATTCGAAACTCTGCCGTGCTTGTGCACCACTGGTGTAGATATATTTTGAGCCATATTTGCATATACGCCTTTAATGAGATTACTTGGATTTTAATTTTTTCCCCTAATTGCAACAGCTGTATACACATATTTGCTTTGAACGAATGGCTTAGTAAATAAACTCAGATCTATAAGTTCGCAAACAATGCACTTCTTAACGAAGTACAATACCGTTCCTATAAAATATTTCATGTTGATTAAAAAGTAAAACCACATTGAAACAAAACTGAATAAAGTAAAAATGTTGGAATGCTATGCATCACTAAATCAACAAGATAAAATAAAGAAATGAAAAACCACTTCAAGAAGTGTGCTTTAAATAATTAAAGTCCTCCTTTGCATTTTATGACTTCAAAACAAAACAAACTTAGCACTATGATATGAGGGTACTCTTGCTTTTAAAAGTAATTCAACACAATTGCGCTGAGGTTAAGTAATAAAACAAAGTCCCACATTACTCATCTGACCTGCGAGCAAAAAACAGTAAACAAATTTTAATACTTATAAAGAAAAAAACGAAACTGTAAGCACAAAGAATAGAATAAAATATTACAGAGGGTGATAAGCCCAACATTGCGCTTGGAATGAGGAAATAGCGGCCAGTGCAATATTGGCACGCAAAAGCCAGTTGTAGATACACTTATATATCTACATATATGTATGTAGATATCTCTGTATTAATCTAGGATAATAGCATCAGCCTTTTATATGCAACCTAACAATTTATATAGAATAAGCTTCTAAAGAAATATTAATTAGCATGGTAAATGCAACTACCCAATAAACTTTCTGAAAACTATGCTCAAGTTTGAAGAAATTTTGTGGTCTCTTTAGTTATTTAGCTTGTGTTTATCTTTCACTTGAGATGAAGACTTAATTTTGCTTAAAAGGGGGGCATTAGCCCTAGAAATATTCCCATTCGTTGTTGTAGTGTTATATGCCGGAAACGTAATATGCGAAAGCAAAGTAAAATTTGTTCTTTTGCATTGTACGCGTTTCAATACTTTCAAATCTTCTTCAGGGAGCCTGATAATAAATTTTAAAAATAAAAGAAATCAAATAAAAATAAAGCTTCATAAGAGCTAAAGCTTAAACACATTACTTTTTTGATTTGCTACCAAAACGAGCATAAATCAAGCACTACAAGTTGTAATATATTAAGTTTTCATCATGGGGTAATCTGATTAAGGACTTGCAGCCGCTTTAATCCTTTCTAATCGGAACCAAAGCTTAATATATTCTCGCCAACTATAGCAATATCGTTATTTGATATTAGAAAATACAAAATTATATTAAATTTCTCGTCTTCCGTTTCGATAACGCATGCCTTTAAATTTTGTTGAAGAATGCCCTATATCAGAAATTGTTTTAAAAACGCCCAATATGAGCTTATATTCAATATATTTTGCCCCAAGCTGGGGGTTTATGGAAAAAATTCTGAGGTCGTTCTACCTGATCAACCGAATTCTGAAATATTTTGTTCTCGAAACAAATTCTGAAATGCCGTGTTCTTGAAACATTTTCGAGCAGCCGTAAAAGAGTGAAATTCCAAACCCTAACTATCTCCAATCTTATGCACAATTGATATGTAATATATATGATGTAACACCGTTTGAAGGGACGAGGCTGGATAAAGACGTTTAAAACCACCCTAATATACATAGATTTATAAATGTATGTGTCTTAACGACTGATACAGACCATTATTGTATTATGCTTCGATGTATATTTTAAGCCTACCTGCATCAGGACACGCCGTAATTGTTTCATGCAAGCTTTCCAGGTGTTAAGGTGAGATCTTAAGAATACCATGCATCTAAAGAAGTGTTTTCATATTGATGACTAAGTGGAAAAACCGCCAATTACGAATTTGGCCAAAATGGCACCTACAGATTTTTTAGCACAAAGTTTGAAGGCATTCCAGGCGTCCTGTTTAAAATATCTTGTCATCTAATAGCCAGTTTTTGTAAATGAAGTAAACACTTAAGTTTCAGTTTGATTCTAAACTGAGATAGAGCGTAAATGTTGTTTGGGTTTGCTCATTTCTGAGCTATACAAAGTTTGTGAAAACTGTGATGATAACATGAAATTCAATGCCAAATAATGTTAAATGAGACTAAAACTAGCATTGTAGAGCTGATTGTATGCGTGCTTGTGGTTATAATGCGGAATATTTAGAGTAGATAAACTATTTGCCTATACAAGTACTATAAATAGATGTGCTATGGTACGTCGGAAGATAAAAAATATTGTGGGTGACAAAGAAAAAAAGTATTAATGCAATTTGAGATATTTCGTGCTTCTATCAGCTTTTTATTGTTATAGCAGTGTTTAATGTGTTAATCAATAAATTATATAAAACTTGAGTCACCACAGTTGTTGCTAAGAATAAGTGGAGTTTAATATATGTCGTTATTTTGTGATTATATTTTTTTGATTAGGTTTACTTGTTTTGTTTCTTTGTTTCCCGGATTACATTTGTGATTTCTTATCAGAACTTTTCTTTGTTAGCTTATCAATTTTCGATGTTATTTTGGCTTATCGTTTTACGTTTACTTTTTTTCTCTTTGTGTTCTTTATGTTCACGTTATGATTGTTGTTGTTATTAGTAATTTTGTATACTTTTCAGTATCCCCCAACTTGCTTTGTTTGATAAAGCAGATGATGTTGATAACAAGTTGTTTACATATTGACACAGGTGATTCACATGTCAACACGACGATTGTTGCCGCAGACAAAGAAAATGTGAACAACATGAATAACAAGAAAGATGTCAACAACAGAGAAATGAAAAATAAAAATAATGCAATTTATAATAATAAAGCGTGTGTTGAATATGAATATCTCATCAACTCCATGGGATATCGTCAATGTAAATGAGCTTATGGTAACTGAGCGGTAACTTAAAGCTTTTATCTTTCACTAGATCAAGATCTTAATCAAATTTGGATAAAATATGTTTGATGAAGAACATATACAAAGGCTTAATAAGTAAGACAGAAAAGACAAAAAAAAATGTCTATGTATGTTATTATGCAGTAACCAGCGATAGAACTTCTGGATTTTAGTTAAAACAACAAAAGCTCTGTTTCATTTAAGCTTTTACTAAACCAAACAGCACTCAACTCATCTGCTTAAAGTTTATCACTATCTTTATATAATTTTATGTTTATAGATATATGTTTATTACCTATTACGTATAAATAAGAAAAGTCTGAATAAAAAAGAACCAAACGACCGTGAGATATTCAAGCGCCCTTAAAATAAGTTAGTCAGTAAACTCACTGCAAAAAAAAACACAACACAAAAAGTAAGAAATAAAACTAAAACCAGCTAAAAAAGAACAAAAAAAAACAAAAAAAAAGCAACGACATACAAAAAGACATCCATTTCGTTAGTGGCACATCAACGCCAACATTTGAAACCAGTTTGCAGCTCAAAGACACAAAAGCAAGCACAGCGAAATTAAATTAACAATAAATACTTTAACAACACACACTAAGAAACCTGAACTTAACAGAAATAAATTAAAGGCTAATAGTTGAAACTACCAATTTACATCAACAATAAACACTAAAATTGGCAATGGTAACAGAGAAATTCCAGATAATTTCGTAATATGCTATTTTCGGCTGTCTGCAGGTAACTTCGAACGAAATGAATTTTCAACCTACAAAATGTCCTTAGGCTGAAGTTGTTGTTGTTGTTGCAGCGATAAAGACACTCCCCGATAGTTTTGGATAGATCTGGTATCTCCCAATAACAAACACCATTGAGGTGCACGCCCGATCATCTCGGAAACGATTTATATGATCATATTAAACTTTCTAAGCAATCCCGCCACCTACCCCCTAGTGCCATGAGGTACTTGCAGTCACCAGAGCCTCAGCTGATTAAGAAAGAAGTTTCGCTACGCATAGATGAGGTTGACAATTGGGTTGGAGAAACGCTGGCAACCTATTGACCTCCTCTTGCACTACACAACGATTTGAATCTAGGCTAAAGTTCGACCCAATTTGTAAATGGTGTATTTTATGTTCTTCTATGATAGCTTTTATTTCATTTAGTTAGTAAAAAAAGGGCTTTTAACCTCACATAAGCTGCCTGATACAATTTAGTCTGACTTTTTGAAAGTAATTTATTGCGTTTTTTGCTTTCTTAATTTTACTACTTTTATGTATAATATTTTTTACAGTATAATATTGCATAACATAACCTAACATAACATAACATAATATAACACACCATAGCACAACATAACATAGCTTAGCTTAACATAACACAACATAATTTAATATAACATAATACAACGTAACATAAATAGAACACAAATAACAATAGAAAATAACATGAAATGTAATAGCTTAACAGATATTAATAAAATACATAATTACACAATATTACGTAACATAAAATGACGTAGCATAAAATAACATACACATATAAGATTTTATTTAAATACAATAGCAAGAATTCTTCCCTTTAAAAAGATTTGCTTGCAAAAATAGTTCAAATGTGAATTGAAAGTTACTAAAACCGTATTAAATAAAAGATTAGATTGAAATGAAAACTTATCTGAAAAAGTATCTGAAAATTGCATTTAAAACGGCAAATTTTGGTGGTAAAAACATTAAAAAGAAGTAAAGGTGTCTAAGTTCGGGTGTAACCGAACATTATATACTCAGCGTGAGCTTCAGTTGTACATTTCATTTCAGATAAATTACTTTTCTACATAACACGTGGCACCAACCGTTTAAAAAAAAGTGTCTCCCCATTTCCTCTTACAATAAAACTTGTTAAGTGAAATATCATTGATTCAAAACTATTTTTTGCTAAGTTATAACTTATAGATCCCGTCCATTTTTACTAGAAATATTTTCTGCTATAAGGAAAATATGTGTGCACAATTTCATTACGATATGTTAATTTTTCTTCGAGCTATGGCTCCCGAAACATAGAAAACTTGCTTAGTCATAAAAGGGGCGGTGCCACGCCCATTTTTTTAAATTTGAAATTTTTCCTGTTTACTGTTATAAATCCACTTGGAAAACGAGATATCATTGATATAAAACTCTTTTTTGCAAAGATACAGCTTATTATATTCGTCCGTCCTTAACCGATTTCTTTAATTTTTCTTAAAAGCATTCCTTATAGTAAAGGCAACCTCTCTGTCGAATTTTGTTACGATAGGTTTAACGATTTTTAATTTATGATTAATAATATTTGTAAAATTGATTTTATCACAAATGAGCGGTGCCACGCCCATTTTAAAAATGTTTTTAAAATTTTTATTAGGAGCCTCAATATCAGTCCACACGTCAAATTTCAACATTCTAGGTATATTATCTAATATATAAAATTCTTCTGTCACGGTTTTAGAGGCTGAACTCCTCCGAAACGGCTGAACCGATTCTCATGAAATTTTGTGAGCATATTGGGTAGGTCTGAGAATCGGCCAACGTCTACCTTTTTTTCGCTACGTGTCTAGGGTCTTGAGATCAAAACGTGGACCCGGGTACGCCTAGAATGTGTGTATACAATATGGATATCAAATGAAAGCTGTTGATGAGTGCTATAGTACAGGATAATTTTTCATACCCCTGGGTGACTAGGGTCTCGAGATATAGGCCAAAACGTGGACCCGGATACCCCTAGAATGTGTTTATACAATATGGATGTCAAATGAAAGCTGTTGATGAGTGCTATAGTACAGGATAATTTTCATACAACTGGGAGGCTAGGGTCTCGAGATATAGCCCAAAACGTGGACCCGGGTACCCCTAGAATGTGCTTATACAATATGGATATCAAATGAAAGCTGTTGATGAGTGCTATAGTACAGGATAATTTTCATACAACTGGGAGGATAGGGTCTCGAGATATAGCCCAAAACGCGGACCCGGGATACACCTAGAATGTGTTTTTACATTATGGGTATCAAATTGAAGCTGCTGATGTATGCTTTAGTACAGAGTAAGTTTTACACCGCTGGGTGACTACGGTCTCGAGATATAGGCCAAAACATGGACCCGGATACACCCTAGAATGTGTTTTTATATTATGGGTATCAAATAGAGCTGTTGATGTGTGCTATAATACAGAGTAAGTTTTACACCGCTGAGTGACTAGGGTCTCGAAATATAGGCCAAAACATGGACCCGGATACCGCTAGAATGTGTGTGTATTATGGATATCAAATGAAAGCTGTTGCTGAGAGCTCTGAAGTTCATTGTGATATTCGATTTAGTCGCATCAACCTGGCAAAACTGATAAATATGCATGCGAAGCCGAAATAAAGACATGAATTAATAATACCCACATACTTATTTGCATACGTCCTATTCGATTTGCCTGAAATTTCGTATATAAATTTGCCTATATTAGTATTTACGATGCTTTTTTCCGGGAAGTATACTAGAGACGGACTGGGACTGGGATTAGGACTAGGACTGGGACTGAGACTCGCAATGGGACTGGGACAAAATACATACCACCCGTGGGACTGGCAATAAGAGATGAAGAAGAAGGAGAAAAATTTGAGAGAAGAGCAAAGAGAGAAGGATACTGAGAAAGAGATAGAATGAGACGAAGATGGAGATGAAGCGAAAAAGACGGAGGGAGGAGTGAATAAAGAGATTAGGAAAAAGTGTAGAGGGGTAGGGCAGAGTTAGACGGAAAAAGCTTATTAAAATGTATGCAGATAGGCCAAATTTAGGGCAGAACAACGTCTGCCGGGTCTGCTAGTTTACTATATAATCAGGTTTTTTGTGTTTTCCATAGTGTTATATATATAAAAAGTGGGCTCATTTTCAACACCAATCTATTCTGGGTCCAGATAAGCTCGTGTACCAAATTTGGTAAAGATATCTCAATATTTACTAAAGTTATCGTGTTAACGGGCAGACGGACGGACGGACGGACATGGCTCAATCAAATTTTTTTTCGACACTGATGATTTTGATATATGGAAGTCTATATCTATATCGATTCCTTTATACCTGTACAACCAACCGTTATCCAATCAAAATTAATATACTCAGTGTGCAATGACATTCCCCACCACGGTCGCATTCGATAATCAGCAGGACCAGTGTTACAATATAAATCAGCCTCCAATATCACTCTCTTCTCCCTTATTTTTCGCAGCCTCTTTAAATCTTTACATCACGTGAATGCATCAAAGTAAAAAACGAGCACAGTGGCAGCAACGGCGGCAAATATTGATAATAAAAAGATGCTAAATACAGATTTGGAAACAGTGAAGAAGAATCGCAGAAGCATAAAGAAGAAGCAACGTTGTACATTGAAGACGGTTAAAAGAATATGTGGACGTAGCAAAGTTGGCAAAGAGATAAAAGCAAAAGAAATCGATTGGCCGACCAACTGACATTGTTGTTATTTGATTTTTGTTGCTTTTGTTGTATTTAAACAAAAGGTTAGCAGACAATAAAGAACAAAAATTGCACAGAAAAAAATTGTATATGAAAGCAGAGGTCAGTTCTTGGATTTGTTGCGTTGGCTTTCTTCAGCTGTGTGGTCGCACGAGTTTGTGTTTTTTGTCTTTCGTTTTTTTCGCTTATTGCTTTTTCTGATTTTTGAATATTTGAGTTTTCTTTTTGATTTTTGAAGCTCACAAATATTTTTGCTGAAATTTGAGTAGCCGCCAGTGGCATAGAAATTTTTGATGGTCATTTAGCTCCTGTTTGTCATTTTAATCGTTAAGTAAATGTGCTTGAATTAAAAAAAGTATTGAATTAACTTATGCGTGTATAAAAGGGGAAAACGTAATTTAAGTGCAAGCTATGCAAAGCGATGGGGGTAGAAAGGTGGATTTGAAAATAAATTTTGAATTTAGAAACCGCAAATTGTTTATTTGAAGAAACAGCTACAAATAAATCTAAATTACCTTTGTTACTTTTTTATTTTTCCTTTAGCTGTTATTATGTTTATAGTATGTATCTCATTTTGAAGGAAACGAAACTTTTCACTAAAATGTAATTTTGATAGATACCGAGATAAAATCGAAACTATCAGGAAATAGTGCTGAAATTATCTATAAAAAAGCGTCTCGAAAAGATCTCGAAATGATCCTGAAAACGTTAAAACTAATTTCAAATAAAACTCTTAGCTAACCCTGGAATCGTTCCGAACTGACCCAGAAACATACTTAAGTTGGATATGATTTCGAATACAATCCTCAACTGATCCCGAACTCGATTCCAAAATGATACCGAAACAGTTGAAAAATGATGCCAATAAGATCCTGAAACCATCCGAAGGGTATCTCGAACCGGACTAGTGCCGATATATGTTGTGAATAATTTTAAAGTAACGGTTCTTTAAGGGTAGTTTTAAGAAATTTATTTCACTTGATGAGGTAGGAGCAATGTTCCCCATAAAGTTTACTTTAAAAAGAACAGTTGTCATACTTCCCAAATTAAAACAGCTTATTTATCAGGAGTATAAGGAGACCACCGTGGTGTGATATTAGCGTGCTCCGCCTACCACACCGTATGCCCTGGGTTCGCACCCCGGGCAAAGCAAAATCAAAATTTTAGAAATAAGGTTTTTTAATTAGAAGAAAATTTTTCTAAGCGGGGTCGCCCCTCGGCAGTGTTTGGCAAGTGCTCCGGGTGTATTTCTGCCATGAAAAGCTCTCAGTGAAAACTCATCTGCCTTGCAGATGCCGTTCGGAGTCGGCATAAAACATGTAGGTCCCGTCCGGCCAATTTGTAGGGAAAATCAAGAGGAGCACGACGCAAATTGGAAGAGAAGCTCGACCTTAGATCTTTCGGAGGTTATCGCGCCTTACATTTTTTTTTATAAGGATACTTATGACAGTTTCGTCATGCATAGCGTTTTGTTACTGCCTATATAATACGTGTCTTCCTTTGACGCAAAATTTCGATCACCGAATAGTTGTCACGATAATTATATCCCAAAACATATATATAGATTTAAGCATTGTATGGACCCGCGTAAGGGATGTAATTCAAGAGTCAACCCTTATAAGCTTCGGGCTTGGCAACCATTCAATTAGTATCGACGGGGTGCAAATTTCACTCATATTTATTTGATATTGCACTTCAAGCAAAATTGACATTATCATTATGTTACTTCAAACAAGTCCCTATGTTATGGAGTACCATCCCACTTGCTCGATTAAGTGAATACCCTTAATTTTATATATATTTTTTTAATTTTAACAATATGTTTCTTTGTTCTTTATACAATACTGAATCTCTCTCATCGGGAACACTATTTTATAATTATATTTCAATACATATGATTAAGCGGTCAATACCTCCAACTGAGCATTAATGCGAATAACAAACAAAATCAAAAGATGCTGGCTTTTCGCGTTAGAGTTAATATAATTGTATGCTGCTTTCAAAAACATTTCTTTCAATAGAATGAGAGAATATGAAATAGTTAAATTATATACTTGTAACTTTAATATACCGTAACCTTTCATATTAGCATAACTCAAGATTTCGTATATAATTTCCATGCAAAACTGATTATAAATTAGTACAGCACTTAATTATATAATTTCTGAAAAGCTTTCTGCTGGAAAGATTCAGCATGCTGGAAAGATTGACCGTGAAATAAAAAAAAATAAAAAAAATAATCACCATTTATTTACAAATATGATGAACAGCTGCGAAAGATAGCGGATTTTTTTTTGTTTTGTCTAGCGAAACTAAATTTGTCTTAAAGCTGTTCCCTGACATTTATTTTCATATTATGAATATTAAGTTCAAACATATGTTAATGTTTTGTTAAATATGCTAGTTTTTGCATAGTTTGGCGATCGTGTCATTTGTTTTTTTACCTGTCTTAAGAAGAAATACGCAAATATTGTTAAAACAGAGGGGCAAAGTAAATATCACACAACTAAATTACAACTTTTGTTTAAGAATAATATTACGTCTTTACTTTGTATTACTGGCTTTTTGTTACGTGAGTTATTCTAGCTTGAAATTAACTATGATAACTTATCAATGTGCATTGGGAAATCTTGAACTATGTATAACTTTGCTCCAAAGATAATTAGTACTACAAATTCAATTGAGTAGAGTTAGAGTTTTAGTCTTGAGGGAGAAATACACCATTACACTTTTATTGCGCTTATTTATATACACTATGAATACATTCAGTCTATGTGAGGTCTCTATTGATCGGCCAGTTCAACCTATTGCGCCTATATGTTTCCACCTTAATCCTTTATAGTAAATGCTATACACTTTTTTGTGTATTAATTTGTCATAAACTAATGTGTAATATTTCGGGGTTCCCTGCCCAATTAATTTTAGTCTAACAAAGTACAACCTCTAGCTTGCTCAAAATTCGCATTGAATATTGATAATTCTTGTTCCTAAGGCAGTTTCAGATTTTGTTTCCATATAAAAAAAAAGCTTACACCTTGTTAGCTCTCCCCTATCCCTGAGATGTTCGAAACAGTCGTTGCTAAACAACTTACATTTTAAAATTCCACATTGATCGATAGTTCCCAGCATGTGTTTAATGTGGTCTGGAAGGTTTAATGTGGTCATATAAATCGTTCCCGAGACGGTCGGGCTAGTACCTTAATGGTGATTTGTTACCGGAACGTACCGGATCTATATCCTGCAAAGGACCATCAACATCGATAACATTACCCAAAGCCTTCGGCGAGTCGTTAATGCAACAACAACATGGGTTTTGTAGGGGCAAATCGATTGCAAAAATTTGCTTACATGTACAATTCACGTTTCGTTTGGTTTAAGAAATAGCCATTACACCGATGTTATAAAAACTGATTTAAGTAAAACATTTTACAAAGTATGCCACTCATTACTTGACTATCAACTCGACTTGCTTGGCTTGCAACCTGTTTTCACTCGTTGTATCTCCTTCTATCTCTCTAGTAGAACTCAGGAGCAATTTTTAAAAATATTTGTAAGGATCTCATTGATGTTCCCTCGAGTTGTTCCTCAGGGCAGCCATCTTAAAACGATCTGTTTTTGCTCTGTATAAGCCTTATTTTGGCAGCTGTGGTATGATGGTAGCGTGCTCCGCCTACCACGCCGAAGATCCTGGTTTCACGCCCCGGGGAAAACAACATCAAAATTTTAGAAACAAGTTTCTTCAATTAGATGACATTAGATGTTTGGCAAATACTTCGAGTGTATTTCTGTGAGTAGGCATAAAACAAATAGGTCCCGTCACGCCAGTTCCCAACAAACATTTAGGTTAGGAAACAATTAGACCGCGAATCGAATTCTAATGTATTTCTCTAAGGTAGAAGGTTAGAGGACGATTTGCGAAACTGTCGCGAATTATAGCATTCTCGACAAAAAGGGGACTTCGTTCTCGATATCCAGAATAGGGTTAGAATTCTAATCGAATTCTAACGTCAAATTCTAATGAGTTTCTAATGAGAATTTTGAAGTTATGTGCAGTTAATTCAATTATTTAAAATCAGCGAAATTTTCATTGTTTCATTATATCAAATATGTTTATTTGGTTATAATCTTTTGTATTAAGAATGAACATATTTCAAAGGCTTTTTCTATTATAATAAAAAATCAAACGTACTTAAAGATTGAGCTCAGCGTTGGTTTGAGGTACGGATGAGGAAGCGTTTTCTTCATGCCATTTAAATAGCACTTCAATAATCTGCTCGCTTTCCTTTTTTAACTTTTTTTTTATTCATTTTCACTTACTAGTATTTATTATTATAAATAAAAAAACTAATTTCGCAACTTGTAATATGCCCACTATTTTTATTTTGTTTGTATAACACTAGGAATGAGTGATCATGTCGTGCAAATAATCGATAACTGTGACAATAATCATAACTTCGCATTTCTAGTGTTATTCGAATCGTTTCACAGTCGAATTCTAACCTAGTTCTCTAACCTAATTTTCGATTCGAAATGCATTAGAGAACTACATTAGAATTCTAATGTAAAATTACAATATTTCTCTAACGTTAGAAACTGTGTTTGCTGGGTTTATAGCAAAAAATTAAAGGAGCACGACGCACACTTGAAGAGAAGCTCGGCCTAAAATCTCTTCGGAGGTTATCACACCTTGCATTTATTTATTTATTTGAATCGTATGTATGTAAATATTTCATGTATTTTATTTGTGTATGTATATAGCTTAGTTGACGACTTTCTCTGTAGCTGAGCGGCTTTAGATCTTGACGTTTAACAAACCACTGCCTTTCAAAGACACGGCACAAATAAAAATAAAATACAAATAAACATAATGATTTGCCTGTTTTTTCCTAGGTTAGGTCAGGTTACCGCAAATAAAAAAGTAAGTACTTAATTTTTTATGTGAAACAAATTTCCACGGCACTTTTTCTGAGGTGCTTTTGTGAAACTTTGAGTACTATGGGGGACTGCTACGCAAATCATAAAATTTTTTAATAAATTAATCATTATTTTGCTTTTCCACACAGAAGTTTGCTTCACTGTCGAACAGCAGCCCTTATAAAAATTGTTGGCAGTACGGTGAATCTTATTACTAATTGTCGACCCAATTCGACCATGCCGGCAAAATCGTCTGCCCCCCTTAAACTTACCTTTTGAAAACATTCTCTACTACAGCTATTGTTGAGTTTGACGATCATAAAATGACTGCTATACAAACAAATATTTAACAACACTATTTAACCACCACTCAAGTTCTGTTAAATTTTACACATGAAATTGCAGACAAAAAAACACAACTTGGCCCACTGTTTTGCCGCTTTGACACTTTTTTAAGCATTCTAAACTTTGTTATGCAATTTGTTTTCTTTTTTTTGCTAAACTTTGCTATGCACTTTTTTTTAGCATGTTTTGCTAAATTTCTAGAATTTTTCACGTAACGGTTTTTAACGTGCTTTTTTCGCACTTAAATGACGCTGAAACCTGAACGTTTGCGTTTTTTTGTTTTTCTTTTCTTTTTGATTTTGCTTTGCTGTTTTGTTTGTTTTATTTTCGTTGGCTTTGTTTGTGCTGCTTAATGCTGATTGTTACCACTTTTATAAGTATTGTTGTTGTTATTATTGTTATTTCATGTTTTGTTGTTGTCAGAGACATGTATTTTCTTCTTCTTGTAAATTTAACGATTTTTATGGCATAATAAACCAATACAAGCGAAACAAAGACAAAAACGTGCAACTCTGCAACTTAGTGCGGCAGCTGCAGCATACAATGTTGGAGAAAAAGTTAAAGGAGTCGAAGTTAAAGTAGTTGCAGCAACACCACCGCAAGATCGCAAGTGTACTTTGCAGTTAGTACGACAATTGGTGGTAAGAAAAATGGAATGCAGCAGACGAATTATTATGCACGCAAAAAAGTGGTTTTGTGTTGTGTGCTTTTGCTATTTTTGTTGTTGTTGTTTTAATGCTCCACTGTATAATACAGGTGCAGTGTGGTGCGCAATGACGGGTGCATCAAAGACAGACAGACGTTTTAAATCGTGCCAAAAGGAAAACTCGTTTGAATGCAATGTTTTAGCTTGTTTTTTTTTGCTTTAATGCACACTTTGCTTGAACTTGTTGCTATTGTATTTGCCTTTGTTTGGCAGTCACAAATTTTTGCTGTTTGAATTTGTCGTTAATTTGTTGCTGCTGTTATTTGATGCGCAGTGTTTTTTTGCTATTTTTTAACAGACCAAAATTATTTTAAAAATTTTTTTCAAAACAAATTATGCACACGCTTGAATAGCGCATGTCAGCATGTATGAGCAACATTTTATTATTTACAATTTTTATTTAGTTTCAAACTGCTAACCAACTGGGCTTATTGGTTCAGTGCAACAGCTCGTTTCTTCAAAAATCTCGCTCTCTGGCAAAACTGACTATTGATAGAATGCCATTTATCACCAATTTTTTATTTTCTAAATAAATGAATACTACAACTTTTCCGCACACACACATTGCTTACTCTCCGTTTTTAAACAACCAGAATTGCTTGACTTTTCGTTCTCATCAGCACCGATTTTATTGTTTTCTTCCGTATCTTCTTACCAACTCGGCCAACAGTCGTCAAAGAACTGAAATATCTCGCACAAAGTTTAACTAAAAATCGTAATATAATACATGCGCATACATATGTTATCTGCACATGTATGTATGTATGTAGATATGCACGTATTTATGCATATTAAATATCTCACTGCAGCGCATTGAATTTCTTGCCAGCTGTCTTAAGTACTATTTTCTTATTATACTGTATAACGTACTTTTCGTTATTGTTTTTGTTGCGTTACTTGCGTGTATTTGTTTGCGCTTGTGTACCTACAGCACGCGAGTATCTTTTTGAAATTCATGCAATGTACAATTCACACAAATACAGTAACACACACACATACACAAGAAGAACCAACCAGAAATCTCACCTGTGTGCTATATCAGTTGGTCAACGCTCAGCTACTCAACTGTTTTTCTACATTCAATTAACTACTTCTCAGAGGCAATATTCAGTACTCGACGCAGGTAAGTTGTTTGCTCAGTACTCAAATGAGCAGTATTTTAGTTGGCGTTAAATTACACTGAACAACAAATTGTACATTTTTGTTGATCATGCAGTTATTATGTTTTTAACCATACTGCAGATGCCGATTTTGAAAATATATTTTGATGAACTCAAACGGGTAGTTACTGGAGATGAGCGTTGAAAAGGGTGGAGAGTGGTCAACGGAAGGTCAAAGTCATACTAAGGCAATGTTCATTTGTTTTTTGTTTCGATATATCATCGTGAATACATTCCCGCTGGCCAGACAGTGTCTGGAAATTGCTATGTTGGCGTTTTGGAGAGGCTACGGGCACGTGTTTTTCGTGTGCGCACCGAACTCGCCAAGAATGGCTGCATCCTGCTTCACGACAATGCAGCGGTCCATTCCTCGTTCGCTGTACAAGACTTTTTGGCAATAAAAGGCATCCCAACGTTGCCTCATATTGCTTCCTGCGACTGTTTTCTATTCCCCAAAATGAAATCGCACCTCGTGGTGCTAAGTGACCTGACTTGCTAGTAACAAGAGTGCATCCAATCATAGGATAAACGTTTGAATCATTGTGTAGAAATAGGGGGAGACTATTTTGAAGGTCGATAGCAATATTTTTTCTAAAATTTCATTCTTTTGTTTTTAATTGACGAATTCCCGCAACGTAATTGCCACACCTCGTAGCACTTATTTAATAATTTTACTTAAAGTCCTGCAATAAGATAATGCACACGCCACAAAATGTCGTAGTAGCTGAAGATTTGAGGTTCGTTTTGTATCAATTAAAAATAGTAGCTAAAATAAGCTAAATAACTATATGAGCTCACTTACTACTACCTACACATTAATGCATTGTAGAACTGGGCGGAGGGGAACTGGTTGACAACGTGTTGTGAGTTAATGACACTGATCGAAAATTGCCCCGCAATGAAAACAGGGTGCTAAAGTGGGCAGTTTAAAGCTTCCGTTGATACTGAGCAGGACGTGATACTCTCTTCAAAAGTCTAAATCTATGTTAGTAATTAGCTAGTCGAATTGCCTCTAGAGATATTTCTTACATTATGACAACAAAGTAACCACTTGCAACAATAAGAAGGGGGTTTTATTCATTTGACTATGCAAAAACGACATAGATAAACTAAGAAAAAAGTTCTCGTGCTTTTTTAACAGGCCGCTTCTTCGATACAATAAATATACTCACTGAATATTTTTGTGGCATTTGATCCACCTTTCAAATAATTTTGTGTGAAAAACATTCCAAATATGTTATGTGGTGTTATTTATAAATATTGCATTTATTACATATTGAATTTAGGCTAGAATCTACTGAAATATTAGTCTAGTTCGTATGGCAAATCAACATCTATCCCTGAACATTTATTACAATAGTATTGTCTATTTTTACAATGTGAACTGAAAAAAATTTTCGATAGCAATTAAGCTGTGGAAAAGAGCGATCCCAGTCCAAAGTGGACAAAGTGGAGGACGACCTCTTGATTGGAGTTGGAAAAAATAGAAATTACTGCCGCGAGTCGTTGGAAAGTCAATTCCATTTAAATGGTTATGTCCCATATACGTAAAAATTTGCTGTTGTGCAGTGTTATTTCTATATGTAAGTACAAGGAATACACATAAGTGTTGTTTCATACTCCGTAAGTATGAGTGCGAGTTTGTTTGCTTTGCTGCAACATTTTTAATCCCTCTTATGTACTAAAAGTATTGAGAAAAAAAATTTAACTGCTCAGGTGAGAGTTTTTTTTGAACAAAGGGGAATTTTCGTTTGTGGCATTACCGGCGTTCAGATTGGACGATATGATGAATAAGCATAGTCAGCAGGTGAAATGAGTTGCCATATATTTTAGTGGAAATAAGAATTAAATATTGTAATTATTTCAATATCCTAGAAGTAATACAAGCTAAGTAGACGAAGACAAAGGCATGCGATGGTAACAACTATGAAAGTAGAAGCCTGACTATATACGAAATCTTAACGAACTGAAGTGAAAATGGCTTAATGCTTTTCTTTGGGAAGTCAGGAAGCCTATTCTAAAAAATCGTTGTTTACGATGGAATTTCATGAATCTGGGGGTTTGCCTTATATTCGAAAATGATTTGATAGTATATCCAACAGTTTTTAAAACTCTCCTCCTGCACGCCCCACCTCCCACATTACTGGAAGATTTAAAGTTCAACTGCGAGTTATTCGATTGGGAGTTGCTTTTAGGCACATTTATGACTTGATCTGTTAATGGGGTAACCGTGTTTTTTGGATGTATCTCCTTAACAAAGTTAGTATTTGAGGATCTTTCTTTCCAGAAACAGGGTCGCAGGACAACCTATTCGAAAAAACGGGACGGTGATAGAGAGAGGCAAAAGTAAGAATGGCGGGACGGAACAGATATGCAGAGAGAGACAGAAAAAGTCAGAAAAGGGGAGGTATTTAGATGCAGAAGGAGAAAAAGAGGGAAAGGGATAGGGAGCGACAGAGGGAGAAGTAGAGGGATGGAAAAGAGTCTCGAGAGAGGGATATCGAGGGAGTGAAGAATAGAGAGAGGTAGTATAAGGATACAGTAAGGAAAGGAAAGAAAGGGCATAAGTGGGCGAAGGGGAGTGTGAAAGTATTAATCATGAGCTGTTAGTAATTAAAAGCATTTTTCAAAAAACACTTATTTCTTAAATAAGATTTTCTGGGGCAGCAAAGCGCCAGGTAATAACCATAAATAGCATAGAAGGAGAAGTACAGAAAAAGAAAAGGGCAAGATGAAAATAAAAAGAAGAAGGCGGAAAAGTTCTTATACTATAAACTACAAATATACATGTATATATATATGGCTGGTAAGCAAGCTGAAGTCGCGAGTTACCTTAGACCTTAGGAGAAATGGGTGGACGAGGCAACAGAGAGTATAAAAGCAGCGAAAGCTGAATAGTCAGTAATCAGTTTGATTTAAGCACACCATTGTTTGTGAAGTATAAGCGTTATTGTGAAGTACCCTCAAAGTAGTCTAATAAAGATCATTTTGCACTATTGTATATTGGAGTTATTTATTCAACAGTTTAGCGATTCGAACGTTAGCAGAAAGTGGAAAAAGCGGAATTTCCCTAAATTCGTTATAATATATTTGTCAGAGCAGGGAATCTAAGTAGAGATTATTTTACTCTTTCCAATCCCGCATTGTACATACAGCCGTGTTAGCAGTTGTTGGTTGTAATTCTCATGCCTTCTTTTGTATTCTCATCAGCCAGCACCCCCTTTTATAGCAGAATGAGATGACATAGCAGAGATAATTAACTGTTGTTGTTGTTGTTGTTGAGTAGCAATGTTCGCCCCACCTAATAGCTGCGACCGATCACAAATTGTCATGAATATCCTCTAACGGGAGTCCAAAGAACTTGCTGTTTCGACAGGGGTGGACCACAATGAAAGGGGTGTTAGAGGCGTTGGTTCCACATTACAATTAAAAAGATGGTTGGTGTCATGTGGGGACACATTGCAAGCGGGGCATACATTTTGTATGCCGGGGTTGATTCTGGATATGTAAGAGTTTAACCTGTTACAGTATCCAGAACGAAGTTGAGCCAGAGTGACTCGCGTTTCCCTGGGAGTATGCGTTCCTCTTCGCAAGTTTTGGGTACTGTTCCCTAAGTACTGGATTCACCGGGCAATTCCCGGCATAAAGGTTCGACGCCTGTTTGTGGAGTTCACCAAGGACCTGCTTGTGTTGCTTCATACGGCGAGTTCTCAGGTGCCGTATTTCCTCAAAATGCTTACGGAGATGACTCCTTAAGTCTCTAGCGGTGTTGGCTCATCAATCAGATGTCTGTTGGGATACCAGGTTTCTGGGTATTCAACAGGAACTGTTTGGTTAGCATCTCCTTTCTCTCCCTGATGGAGTATTCTCGCCTCATTATGTAGATGGTGTTCTGGGGACATAAGACAGCCCGTGGCGGTTCTGAGCGCAGTATTTTGGCAGGCCTGTAGCTTTTTCCAGTGGGTAGTTTTCAGTCTTGGCGACCATATAGGGGACGCGTAGCACGCAAAGGGCTGGCCAATGCTTTGTATGTGGTAATGAGCGCTTCTTTGTCTTTTCTCCAAGTACTGCCAGCAAGGGATTTGAGGATTTTATTACGGCTCTGGATTTTCGGAACAATTGCGGCTGCGTGCTCACCAAATGTAGATCCTGATCAAATGTCATACCCAAGATTTTTGGTGTAGGACAGTCGGTAGCGTAGTGCCATCAACGTGGATATTCAAATGGTCGACATTTGGACGTCCATGTTGTAAATAAGGAAACGATAGTAACTCCTTCTGGTGGCGAAGGTAGCTTAGATATGTAGAAATTAAACAAAAGTGGGGATAGGACACCACCCTGTGGCACCCCCGTTTAATTCTTATTGTTTTGATTTTCATTTCTAAATTGCACCGATGCCTGCGACAGGCATGGTTGGCCGTATCAAAGCTTTTGATAGGTCTAGCGCTACGAGTACTGTTCTATGGTGGGGTTTGATTTATACCGCAATTTATCTGGTGCTGATGGCATTTAGCTCGGTGGTGATGCTATGGAGTTCTGAAGCCATGCTGATGGCAAGCTAGCTGCAAATTGCTTTGAAGAAGGGGAGCAAAATGGCTTCAAGCGTCTTGCTATTGGCGATAGGGAGAGATATCGGGCCTGGTTTCCCGGCTTTAGTAGCGGGACCACCTTGGCCATTTAGTGGACCCAGTTTACCTACACGGAAGAGAGGTTACAACGCTTAGGTGCTCTCCCATTCGCCCGCTTGTGTTCATCCACAAGCAATCTGATGCGTTGGTTATATCCCTTATTTGGGGGTCGCCGGGATCGAGCTGTCTTATAAGGTCACGTTCTCTGCTAAACTTGCGGCCTCTGCGGGGAAGTGTGGCCGAATTTCGGGAATTCTACGGCGGGAATGAAACGAGCCGAGGCGGATTCAATAACTTGCGGAAAGCACGCTCCACTTGGCGGGAATCAGTTGGGATAGGGAGGGCAGCAAAGCGGTTGTCTGTAAAGGATTTGTATACGTCCACTTTCCTTTTTTAAAGTTAATGAAAGTGCGTTTGTCAGCGACGATGAAGTCGGCGGAACGCTCGAGCGAAGTAAGTATAGGCAGGTGGTCGGATGCCAATGTTACCATCGGCTGCCAGTTGACGCAGTTTACGAGTTCTGCGCTCACGATTGAAATATCCGCGAACTGTGAACAGCTTCCTACCATACGTGTGGGGGGCGTCTCCGCTTATTGTGCAGAACGTTGTTTCTTCTATTTGATCCGCCAACATCTCACCCTACTGTCACCCGCAAGTTTGCATGCCATAGATCGTGATGGGCATTGAAATCGCCTAAGAAATGCGATTGTTTCCAGTGAGTATGGCGCTGTATCTGGGCGTATCAACTGGGGCAACAGGTGACAGGAGGGATGTAGATGTTGATGATTTATAGGTTTGCATCGCTCGACGGACAGATATCCTTGACTTTCTAAGACACTGTAACCTGCGGTCGATGTTGGGATCAATATATGATATGCACAATGTGGTGTATGATAAATTCGAGGCCGCCTCCATTTCCGCTCTCGCGATCTTTTGTGGACATTATACCCAGAAAAGGTCTGCAATGCGTGAGTTTAGTCTCTCGAATCGCAGCAATGCGGATGTTGTGCCGCTTCATGAAGTCGACTATCTCCGTGATCTTCCCACTTAATCCATTACAGTTTAACTGCAGAATTCTGAAGTGAATAGGGGGAGACGTCGTCACTATGGGAGTAAGTTACGGGTGACTACGCCTGGAATGCGATGTGCTGATGTGGCCCTGGGACTAGACGTCCTGGGTAAGCATTGGGTACCCGGCCTGGCAACATGGCGCAATGAAAGCCGTCGGGGGGTGCCGTCCCGGAGACCAGAACATCTAGGAAGTGGCAGCGTCCATGGCAGGAGCTGCATTGGGCGGATGTCGCAAACGTATATATTCTGTGCTGGCAACGTGCAAAGGGAGGTAGGGACTAAGAGTCTGTTTCCCTGACTTACACAATTGCTGCGGAAAAGAGGGGGAAGAATACGGCGGAAGGGCTGATACTCGACATTGCTCCGACTCTATACGGAGATTGTAGGTATGAGTGGAGCAGCCGTGTGAGTTGGTGGCGCCATGGGGCAGTGGCTTGCTGAGCAGCGGGGGCGCTAAGGCGCACAGACTACGGTAATGTTCTAGGGCGTGAACAGCAAGGAGCCACAAAGATTTATAGAAGTACGTGGACGTCTGGTTGGGGTCTAGCCCAGAACAACTTATCCGATGCAAACATCCCTACACAGAGACACACTGACAGAGTATGACCGTCATAAAAAGATTCTTCCCGGCAGATGCAGCAAAACCATTTCTCAGGGGACGGACCCGGATTGGGTCGATACCATCCTGGAGCATGAGAATATGGAGCAGTCCGCTGCAAGGAGCTGCTGGGAGGATGTCAAATGGGAGGGTCGCAACAAATTAAATGGGGTTACACTGAAATGGCAGTCCTTGGTCGGGAAAATCCGAGTAGCCCCTTACATAGAACCGACGGCCTTGGAAGCGAGATAATTAACTTTATTTCTATTTATAATTATACCAGTTGAGCAGAGCTCACAGAGTATATTAAGTTGATTGGATAACGGTTGGTGTACATATATAAAGGAATCGAGATAGATATAGACTTCCATATATCAAAATAATCAGGATCAAAAAAAATTTGATTGAGCCATGTCCGCCCGTCCGCCTTAACACATGATAACTTGAGTAAATTTTGAGGTATCTTGATGAAATTTGGTATGTAGGTTCCTGGGCACTAGCATCTCAGATCGCTATTTAAAATGAACGATATCGGACTATAACCACGCCCACTTTTTCGATATCGAAAATTTCGAAAAACCGAAAAATTTCGATAATTCATTACAAAAGGAGATAAAGCGACGAAACTTGGTAGATGAGTTGAACTTATGACGCAGGATAGAAAATTAGTAAAATTTGGACAATGGGCGTGGCACCGCCCACTTTTAAAGAAGGTAATTTAAATTTTTGCAAGCTGTAATTTGCAGTCGTTGAAGATATCATGATGAAATTTGGCAGGAACTTACTCCTATTACTATATGTACGCTTAATAAAAATTAGCAAAATCGGAGAAGGACCACGCCCACTTTTAAAAAAAATAAGTAAAATTTTAACAAAAAATTTAATATCTTTACAGTATATAAGTAAAGTATGTCAACATTCAACTCCAGTAATGATATAGTGCAACAAAATACAAAAATAAAAGAAAATTTCAAAATGGGCGTGGCTCCGCCCTTTTTCATTAATTTGTCTAGGATACTTTTAACGCCGTAAGTCGAACAAAAATTAACCAATCCTTTTGAAATTTGGTAGTGGCATAGATTTTATGACGTTAACTCTTTCTGTGAAAATGGGCGAAATCGGTTGATGCCACGCCCAGTTTTTTATACACAGTCGTCCGTCTGTCCTTCCGCATGGCGTTAACACGATAACTTGAGCAAAAATCGACATATCTTTAATGAACTTAGTTCACGTGCTTACTGAACTCACTTTATCTTGGTATGAAAATGAACGAAATCCACTATGACCACGCCCACTTTTCGATATCGAAATTACGAAAAATGAAAAAAATGCCATAATTCTATACCAAATACGCAAAAAAGGAATGAAACATGGTAAGGTAATTGGATTGCTTTATTGAAGCGAAATATAACTTTAGAAAAAACTTTATAAAAATGGTTGTGACACCTACCATATTAAGTAGAAGAAATGAAAAAGTTCTGCAGGGCGAAATAAAAAACCCTTAAAATCTTGGCAGGTATAACATATATAACTATAGCGGTATCCAACAGATTATAGTCTGGGTCACCCTGGTCCACATTTTGGTCGATATCTGGAAAACTCCTTCACATATACAACTACCACCACTCCCTTTTAAAACTCTCATTATACCTTTAATTTGATACCCATATCGTACAACGAATTCTAAAGTCACCCCTGCCACCTTATGACGATATCTCGAAACGGCGTCCACCTATGGAACTGAGGATTACTCCTTTAAAATACTCATTACACCTTCTTTTGATACCCATATTGTACAAACAAATTCTAGAGTCACCCCTGGTCCACCTTTATGGCGATATTCGAAAATGCGACCACCTATACAACAACCACCACTCCTTTTAAAACCCTCATTAATACCTTATTTGATACCCATATCGTACAAACACATTCTAGAGTCACCCCTGGTCCACCTTTATGGCGATATTTCGAAACGGCGTCCACCTATAGAACTAAGGCCCACTCCCTTTTAAAATACTCATTAACACCTTTCGTTTGATGCCCATATTGTACAAACAAATTCTAGGGTCACCCCTGGTCCACCTTTATGGCGATATCTCGAAACGGCGTCCACCTATGGGACTAAGGATTACTCCCTTTTAAAATACTTATTAACACCTTTCTTTTGATACCTATATTGAACAAACAAATTCTAGGGTCACCCCTGGTCCACCTTTATGGCGATATCTCGAAAGGCGACCACCTATAAAACGAGGGCCCCACTCCTTTTAAAATACTCATTAACACCTTTCGTTGATACCCATATCGTACAAACAAAGTCTAGAGTCACCCCTGGTCCACCTTTATTGCGATACCTCGAAAAGGCGTCCACCTATAGAACTAAGGCCCACTCCCTTTTAAAAGACTCATTAACACCTTTCGTTTGATACCCATATTATACAAACGTATTCTAGAGTCACCCCTGGTCCACCTTAATGGCGATGCCTCGAAAAGGCATCCACATATAGAACTAAGGCCCACTCACTTTTAAACCCCTCATTAATACTTTAATTTGATACCCATATCGTACAAACACATTCTAGAGTCACCCCTGGTCCACCTTATGGCGATATTTCGAGACGGCGTCCACCTATAGAACTAAGGCCCACTCCCTTTTAAAATACTCATTAACACACTTTCGTTTGATGTCCATATTGTACAAACAAATTCTAGGGTCACCCCTGGTCCACCTTATGGAGATATCTCGAAACTGCATCCACCTATGGAACTAAGGATTACTCCCTTTTAAAATACTCATTAACACCTTCATTTGATACCCATATCGTACAAACAAATTCTAGAGTCAACCCTGATCCACCTTTATGGCGATATGCCTAAATGGCGTCCACCTATAGAACTATGGCCCACTCCCTCATAAAATACTCTTTAATGCCTTTCATTTGATACACATGTCATACAAACACATTCCAGTGTTTCCCTCGGTTCATTTTCCTACATGGTTATTTTCCCTTATGTTGTCACCATAGCTCTCAACTGAGTATGTAATGTTCGGTACACCCGACTTAACCTTCCTTACTTTGTTTTTTCTTCTAATCTTCCTACACTTTATGCATTATATTGCGGAATGATACAACATTTTTCCTTCAAGCTCAAACAGCATACCCCACGTTATTCATTTGGAGGCATGGGACAATCGAGTTTCATTTCCTTTCTTTCCTCCTACATAGAGGCGTTCGCCCCTTCCCCTGCTCGCCAAATTCGTTGCAGAGAAAAATACTTTCTGGGCTAGAGCTCAAAAACAGCTCCGCCAGCGAACTTTGGGGTTTTATATGTTGCGTGAAGCCGTTACCACATATTCGCAATAAATAAATGAATACGAAATAGTAATAAATAAATAATAATAATAATTTGGCATAAAATCAATACCAAACATTTTTCAATTAACATTTTTCGAGTTTTTTTCTTCAATCTTTCGTTGAATAAGCCAAAAATTTACGAGAATCAATAAAAATGGAGTATTGGTGCAATAAATTGCTTACGTACGCAACTAAACTCCTTAAGGCGAATATGCACGTGTCATAATAAGACCAGGGTAATAATAACATACCAAGCAACAACAAAAACAGCAACTAGCACCACACAATTTTAACTAAATCATACAAACCACTTATTTTTGGAGCAGCTCACTTACAACGCGGGCACTGATTTGCCAAGCTAGCGGCATTAAAACACCAACGCGCATCACTTTAAAGTTATTACATGCGATTTTGGTAAATAATTTTTATTTTAAATTGAAAGTGATGAATGTTATGGGGACCAAATAAGCAACAAAAACAAAAATCGTAAAGAAAAAAATTGAAAAGTAAGAAGCAGCAAAAAATGAGGATAAAGATGCATTTAAGAAAATAATTTATTAAAAGGCGATTCAAAATAACAATAACAATGCAATAATACGCAAAACTGGTTGAATTTCCGGAAAAGTGATGCGTGAAGTTTGTGAATGTGCATCGGAGCACCGGAGCATGCGCAATACGCGGCTATTTTTAGAAATAACAGAAAATGCTTTTATACGAAGCATAAAAAAAGAAAACCACTAAAAGACCACACCAACAATGTAAGTCAATGAAGATATGTAAAGGTAAAATTCGTTAAGATAATAAATTATATGAAAAGGAAAAGAAAAATAAGAAAGAGTAAATATTTATTGTGGTGAAAATATCGCGGAGTGGAAATTCAATTATCGAGCATAAAGCAATTGCTGCTACTGCTGTGATATTCCCGATGCTCTCGTTATTGTTTGCTGCGCTGCTGATAAGCGTAACGAATTTGACTGCGTGCGTTGAAAAAATGTAACGCCTGCTTGCTGCTACTGCCTCAATTTAGAAAAAGTTCGGCGTTGATTAGTAAGCAGCTGCTGATTATAGTGGGACGCTTTAACACATACATTTATTTTACTTTTCAGGTGACTCAACAACTTGTATCACACCGGCTGCTGCGACAAATACAGAAAACCATTTTTTATACCCAGCTGACTTGTACACAGGGTATAAATTGATTGGAAACGGTTGGTTGAGCAGGTATAAAGGAATCGAGATAGATATATCCATATATCAAAATCATCAGTATCGAAAAAAAATTTGATTGAGCCATGTCCGTCCGTCGGTCCGTCTGTCCGTTAACACGATAACTTGAGTAACTATTGAGATATCTTCACCAAATTGGTACACGAGCTTATCTGGACCCAGAATAGATTGGTATTGAAAATGAGCGAAATCGGATGATAACACGCCCACTTTTTATATATATAACATTTGGAAAACACAAAAAACCTGATTATTTAGTAAATAATACACCTAGAATGTTGAAATTGACGTGTGGACTATTGAGACTCTGATAAAAATTTGATTTTAAAATGGGCGTGGCACCGCCCACTTGTGATAAAATCAATTTTACAAATATTATTAATCATAAATCAAAATCGTTAAACTATCGTAACAAAATTCGGCAGAGAGGTTGCCTTTACTATAAGGAATGCTTTGAAGAAAAATTAACGAAATCGGTTAAGGGACCACGCCACTTTATATAAAAGATTTTAAAAGGGTCGTGGACGAATAAATAAGCTATATCTTTGCAAAAAGAGCTTTATATCAATGATATTTCATTTCCCAAGTGGATTTATAACAATAATAGGAAAAACTTCAAATTTAAAAAAATGGCGTGGCACCGCCCCTTTTATGACTAAGCAATTTTCTATGTTTCGGGAGCCATAACTCGAAGAAAAATTAGTTCAGATAGAACCATATGTATATGTATTATTGCGCAGCCTTGCAACACTATTAAGCACACAAAACAAACAACAACAGCATTTCAAGTGTACAGCTGGGTATATAATGTTCGCTTCACCCGACTAGACTTCCTGTACTTGTTTTATTTGTTATGTAATTATTTCTGTTTTTTTTGCTGTCTCATGCGGTAATTATATTGTTGTATCCCCAATCACATTCTTATGTTTTTGTTTTCAAAATTTCAGGAGAAAACATAAAGTACGCACTTATCACATGCATGTGTGCGTGTGATCGAATTCGTGTATGGTAAATCCTGTAAATTTCATTTATGACTGTGTTTTGTTTGTATCATCTTAGAGGTGGAAGAAGCTGTTTATTCATGGTTTATTTCAGTGAATTTTTAGTTTCCTCCTCAGAAAACTAGCGTTATCAAAAGTGATAGTGTATGAAAAAGTGATTTGGAGGTTTATGAGAAAATGTGCTTGAGGATACCAGGAGTCGTAAAGTATATAATTTATGTTTAGGAAATGGAATATCTTATATTAGGATGAAGTTACTGAGCTTCATTAATTTTAACTACATTAACTGAATATTGTTGTTGTTAAGCAAGATTTTTAAAGTACTGAGATCTTACCTAAATTACTAATTTGCGATTCATTTGCTGTGTGAGATCTAGAATGAGCATTTCCTAAGTGTTTGTGTATCGATGAAGTTCCAATTCAATAATTCAGTGACTGCATACATCCGATTTTGACGACTCTTTCAGAGAGTAACGCATGCCATATTTGGTAAGCATCTGCGTAAAACTGAAGCTTCTAGCT